>CAIGRB010004966.1:0-10392 GCA_903798255.1 Fraxinus quadrangulata | reverse complement strand
TGCTTCCTGATGAATTCTCTAGCACTTCCCTTCTCCCAGTGAGGTAATAAGGCGTCGAATTATTCTACTTGTACATAATTTTATACAACTTGGTTGATAAAAATCGCCAAGTGGCGACCCCCTGTTGGGGGGGAGGGGCGCCTGCTAGCACGGTTGTAACGCGTCACCAACCTAGCAAAAAATGATAAGTTATTTGGACGCCCAGACCCCCGAAGACTTAGATGAAAAGAAGAGGGGAATAAGTGGACTGTAACGAGAGTCTTTGTACTATGATTTAACTTAAGTCATTTTTAAGAGAAATGTCAAGAGTTTGAATTCTGAGAACGCGATAGAAGTCGGTAAGGGATAAGATGAGTTTAGACTCTTCCACAGCGAACGGTACATATCAGGATTCAACTTAAGTCTTTTTTTTTTTTTTTTTTAAACAATGTTACCTCTCTTTTTTTTATTGATTTTATAAAATTATTTTATGTTAAAATTGTAAAGCTACCATTTTCTATTTATTGAGATTTGGCCAAATCTCAACTAACGGTTTCTATTCATTTATATTCCAGGTGTGAATTGATGAAAAGTTTGGTACTGTAGGTGGCACAAATGAAAGATTTGAATAAGTCTATTACTAAATGAAAAAATTGGTACCGTGGCTATAATTCTTCTTATAAAACAAATATTTTTGAGATATCTCAACACAAGAATATTTTAATGTCCATACGTAAGAAATACAATATGTGTAAACTCCCAATGATTAATATAATGAAATAGTCTTATAGTAAAACCTCTATAAAATAATATTGTTTGGATGGAGAAAAAAAATAGAATTTTAAAGGGATTATTAATTTATTGATTAAATGAATAACTTATTAATTTATCAATAAATGAATAATTTGTTAATTTATAGTGTATTTTATATTTTTATAACTTTTATTATATTTTACCATAATCTACAATATATGAAAAATGAGGATTGAGGTGAAAGTTTTGAATACCCAATTTAACATTATATATTTAGCTATATACCTAATATACTCTTATTTAATTTTAGTTTAGTTTTTAATTAATTAATAACATTAATTCATTATATATTTAGTTATATATTCAATGTACCATTATTTGATTTGAGTTTTGTTAATAATTAATTAACAACATTAATTCAATTTGTTCAGCATGAAATTAAAAAGGTTCATTTTCTTTTCCATTTGTCAATAATTTCCTAATCAGTCTTTTTAATATTAAATTAATTTTTAGGAACAACTTTTATTATAAAAATATAACTTAACATTTATTCCCTCCGTTGAACTAGTCAGTTTAAAAAATAACATTCATATTCTTTTATTTAAATGGCTGTTTCATTTGGTTATTTTACACATATCCTAATAACTAAATAATTATTTAATGTAATTTAATTAATGCATACATAATATTACTATATAATTTGATAAAATTTTATTTTATGTAATATTTATCCTTATTGAAAAGTTGTTTTAGTTAGTAGTTACATATGAATTCCTATGAAACCTAAGTTTAGATAAAATCGGAATACCAAATGATAAGGTAATTATATTTGCACTTAAAAAAATTTATTAACAACACAACAGTATAATCATAAATTTATAATCTTTGCTCATTTTCACACTTAAGTTCTAAATTATCTTTCGCTATATTATTAACATTATATGAAACTAAATAAATTATTATAACATCATAAAATGTGTTGAAATTTTAAACCATCAACACGCAACATTAACATATTAAAAATTCGAATATACAGAGACGTAAAATGAAGGAAGATAAAGAAAGACTGTCGAGGCTACGTTTTTTAATTTCCTACCAATGGAAAGCATGTGAAAAATATTGAGATATGTAAATAAATGAGAGTGGAGATGCATGTCTACTTTGTATTAGTACACACACCATGTAATAAATATAATTAAAATCATTATTGTTATGAAAATCAACATATCTCATTCTAGAACTATTGTCCATGAAATCAATTTTTTGTAGACTAGAATTTCTCAAAACTAGAAAATAGTCTAGATGATGTTTATATAAGTGAATGTATTCATATTGGGCATTAAAGTTTTGGAAAAGTTGATTTGCGTGAAACAAATTTACACACACAAAAAAAAAAAAAAAATTGTTTTGATCTTTGGCGAAATTTTTGATTATGCTAAACAGATAATGTAGTTCTTTTTTCTCTCTATTTTTATTTTTTAAAAATTGTTTTGATCTTTGGCGAAATTTTTGATTATGCCAAACAGATAATGTAGTTCTTTTTTCTCTCTATTTTTATTTTTTAATTCTTTTAGTAACGTCCATCTAAATGATGAACATAAGTTACTTATAAGTTGATGCATGTTGTGAAGTGTTTTTCTTTTTTGATTAGTTAAGCTTGGTTCGCATTTCAAATTTAATTTCTAATATCATGATTTAATTGTATGAATTTTTATTTTTTTTAGATTTATCTATTACCACGAATCATTTTAATTGTATATATACATCCATTTAGGACGTCCTAAGCACGTTGCAGCCTTACAGTATTATTGTTTCATCATATTCATGTAAATGTGCATTATTTTTTTATTCATATTTATGAATTTGTAGAGTCATCTTGGGCTGAATATCTACATATCAAATCTCTTTCTACTATTGTGACTCATCTTTGGCTGATGGTTTATATTTTTTATATTTATAATTTTATGGTTTTTATTTAGTTTTCTATTATTTATTAAGCTATGATTTAATAATTACTTTTAAGAGAGATGATGAGACATTAGCATATATACAACTATATTACCTTGGCAATTAGGATTTGTTGAAACATAAACAGTAGTCTCTTTGTATTGGTATTTGACTGATTTTTATATTAAATAAAATCATTTGAGATTTTTTTTTTTGCATATTTATACAATTTTCGATATTAAACAAATTTTGAAGTGTTAATTATAATTAGCATATGTCATTGCATCATATTGGTATCCGAAGATAATCACATTCTTGATAATAAAAAAATTATATTATATTTGTATGATATGTCATATATTTTCTATATGATTTTTTTAACATATAAATAAATTATTAAACTCACATATCAATGACTTTTTTAATTTGTATACTAGAAACATCACAGAAGAAGACAGCATTATCGAAAACACTAACAAAAATGATGTGTGATTTATCAATAGATCGACAAAATGAGTTAGGTCGTCAATTTAGTTTGAGAAATGTTAACTTTTTTCCTTTTTTTTTAATTGTTAATGTATATTTTTGTTTACATATTTATAGGATTGATGTCACCAAACAAAGATTGTGATTGTATTTTTATAAAACAACTTAATGCATTTAAAGAATAGTGGTTTATAAAAGTATCCATACTTTAAAAGGTTCCATTGAGATCTACATCAATAAGAATGACCTTCTTGAAGTTTTAAAACTCATTTTGTGCGACGGGGACGTGTTACATAATGTTAGAACTAGCCAATACTTTTCTTATAAAAGTTATACTACTAGATTAAAAAGTAATTTTTTATAATGCTTTCAAGTGAGTAATTTTCAAGTTACATTGTTTAAGGACACAATCAAAAAGTTATTTTCCATGCAAATATACCGACTTCGAAATGAAAAAATAAGAGCAATTAACAGTTTTTAAACATTTTCACATTATATACATAATTTCATGAAAACTTTTATTTATTCATATATATAACAATATCAATTACCATATCATTCTTTAAAAAATAGTATTAGACGTGTAACACACGTGCTTACTACTAATATAATAGAATGATAATTATGATTCAATGGATAGTTGTGTTTTACCAATTGTTTCTTCAAAAGAGGCATTTTTAGTAGTCGTAACTTTAAATGATTATTTTGTACAAAATGAAAAAAAAAATATCAAATGTAGTATATGCATTGCAAAAAATTAGAGATGAAGTTGAGTTTGATTTGGGTGCAAAGAAGAAATAAAAGACTTTAGATGCATATATTGAAAAAGAGACGAATTAAAAAAAATTGTTTTCAAATTAAAAATTTGTTAATTTGTATTAATATGAACTTTTATGAATTTAAGCAATTATTATTTTATATATTCGTTGGGCATTAAGAAAAATTTGACCATATTGCTAGGAATTTATATCGTCAAAGTGTTGATTTCTATTTAATTTATGTTGATTTTCTTTTATTTCACTGTCGAACCTATTTTTAAGCAATTGGAAAAGAAGAAGGACAAAAGCGAATGAAATTTATAATTTTTGGATCAAATTTCACAAGTTAGAATTTGAGAAGGACAATGGTTGCACAATTGATGAACCAATGACTAAATTGCATTATTTGGAAAAGATGAAACCGTGGAGAGAAATATACGATTAAATGGGCACTGGAATTAAATGGACCTCAAATGGACTTGCACTTGGAATCAAATTTAATAATTACTTGGACTTCCAATTGGACACAACATTGGCGGCTGGGGTTGAGAGTAAAATATACATGAAAATGTTTTAAAAGTCGACCCGAAACAAAGAAAGGGCCAAGAGTCAAAATATTGAATCAAGATCGAGCAGATAATTTTTTAAAAATTAATAAATATACTTTTACAATGATTAGAAAAATATACATTTAAATTTTTTAAAAAACATATATTTATATAGGTTGAAAATGTTAAACCGGGAATGGGTCACGAGTTTTTTTAAAAATCGATCGGTTTAACGGCTTTTGGGAAGGCTTTTAAATTAGAGAATTTATAAGTCTAATCGGACCGATTTTGGTCCCAATTCTTGATTTTTTCTGGTTGAACGATCGTGCCAGGCCGGTTTTTAAAACACTAAAACATGCATACAGAAGCATTGACAAGAAGGATGGCAACTGAAGCAATTAAAAAGGAATTCAATTTCTAATTCGACTCAGCACACTTGTTTAAAATTGAATGGAATTGAAATTCCATTGGAATTTATGGGTATATATAGATGCGCACATAAACAAATAGGACTGGATATGGTTCGGTCCAGTCCGATTTGGTTCTAAGGAGAACAAACCTCGAATTTTTGGATATTTAGCAAATGGAGCTCTCGGTTCAAATTTAATTATGGAACTGTTGGGGTTTGGTTCGATTCCATTTTGTTCTCAGGTTTCGTACAATAATTAATTTCTTTTATATTTACTACAATACTACATTAATTCAACTAACAATATGTTCAATTTTAGCTCTTACAAAATAATGTAGTCCAATCATCTGATATCTTTTGCACGTCTCTTTGTTGAGTTCTTCATTGTTTTGGCAATTAAAACATAAGAATAGGAAGATAGCGAACTCACAATAATAAAGGGAGGTTTCCAAATTGATTTCTCTATATAGAAACGACACTACGGTAGAATAAGAGATTTGAGGAAAATTTAGCTCAATTTGATTAATTGGACTGCTCTGAAAATTAGAAATAGGAAAATCATATTTTGGGTTTGGTTAAAGTAATTAGTTAGCAAATTTATTTTTAAAAAATAAAATAATTTGATTTACTTAAGATAAAAAAATTAGGGATATTCAATTCTTATTCGGTTATTGGTCTAAAATCGGACCGAATTGAACCCGTCGGTTCTTGATTCAAATACTCGTTCAGGTATTTAACTTAAGAAGAATCGTTCAGTTCGATTCAATTCAGTTCAATTTGATTCGGTTCGGTCCGGTTCAGGTCCAATTAGATTAAGAAGTTTTGTCTAGCCCTAAAAACATATCAACAGAAAAGGCAGCCAAGAAGAAAATTATATACACACAGAAGCCGATAGAGACACATACATGCGAAGAAGAAAGACGATAATGGCGGCAATAAGAAAAAAAATTCAAATTTTCATTCAATAATTAATAATAATTGTACAAGGAATTTGAAAAATTAATCACATTGGGTCAATTTCTCAGTGATGTCAGTCTACTTTATTTGTTTAATTTCGACATTATGCTATACTAGATTATTTTAGTGCTAGGATTACGATGAACTTTATATTATGAACCTATAACTCTTTATTTTATTTATTTATTACATTCAAAGCATGTTTTTTATTCTTAAATGATTGACATAGCTTTAATTTTCTCCACAATTATATACGTAGTAGTTATATGAGTTTTGTATTTTGTATTACCTTCGAGAGATTGAAAATAAGTTAGACATAGTGTCATTGTCGTAGAGTTTGATAAAGGATAGAAATATACTGCTATACTTTATATGACTTTAAGTATTCATAATTTTTTAATGCATTTTTATATGTTCACATCCGTTATAAAAATATAGCCGAGTCACATGTAATAATATATTTAATTTTATTCGAGAAAGATTGTTAAATAAATTAGAAATATTGATCTTCATAATTGAATCGTGTTATCAAATTTATAAGTTTCGAATTAAAGGGGATTGATATAAGGGGATTCGGGATCCTGATACACTTTTCATCGTCGTATTTTTATAAAACTTGCATTTAATTATAATCTTCATTTATTTTAGTTAAATCTTGCATTCATAAGTAGATTATTTAATTTGTAGGAAAAATCACAAATTTCAATTGTTTCAATTAATGTTAAGTTAATTCGAATTTGAACTAATAGAATTTCTATAGAAATGATACTTAGGTGTAAAATCCATTATACTATTTGTTAATGAACCACTTGCAGTATTTCAAAAGAAACAAATATTTCGTGAGAAGTTCTTGACACCGCGATCGGAGATTTTAAAAAGTGGAAATTACATACAAGCCTGTTTTTAATATTTACATTTCATAAATCATATTTTACGTTTCATATTTCAAAATTCAGATTATAATTGATTATTTAATATGTATTAAATAAATATATTACTAATAATTCGTCACATCCACCACACCCCTATCATTAAAAAAAAACTATGACATCTCTCTCTCTCTCTTTTCCACCGAAAAACAATCTATTCAAGAGTAGAACATGTTCAGCCTTCAAATTTTCATCACTGACTAAGGAATCCCTATTAAATAATCAATCAAAAGTTGACAACTTTTGTATACCAATTTTCAACAGAATTCATCTCGGAGGCAAAAGAAGTTAAAACTCATTAAACACACAATTTGTATTATCTTAAAGAGTCCAACCCGCCATCAATCAAACTTTGACTTTTGATGGAGATTTGGTGAATACGGACAACCCTAAATCAGTGAATTGAAGCTATTACTTAGCCCCTAGTACGTTATGTTCTTTAGGCCAGGGAAAAGAAAAGAAATTGAAAGGGGCCTGAGGGCAGATCCGAATCTGCCGTCTCATGCACGCCACGAGCTTGACATAAAAATCCAACATGTTTGTTACCGTCAAAATTATGAATAAATTGTACTTAGGGTCCCGAACCTTTGAAGATTGTAAGAGTAGGGTTTCCAACTTTTAATTTCTAGTACTTGGAATCTCGAACATTTCAACGTGTGCACCAGGGTTCCTGTTCAGATAGAAAATGTCATATTAACCTAATATTGATGATGGATGAAAATTCTACGTGACAATAAATGGTGTTAAAATTTATTAATATGCCTTGTCTGTGGCTGGAACACATGGTGTATCGTGGGGTCCATTGACCCACAAAATTTTGGAATTTCTTCTTCTTTTTTTTTTTTGACCTTTTCCGAAAGTTTAGGGGCTATTCTCTTCGTATTTTAGTTTTGTGTTTTGAGTTTTGAATTCATTTTGAGTTTTGAATTCATTTTGAGTTTTGTGTTTTGAGTATCCATTTTGATATTATTGAAAATGTCTTCTTTTTGTCATTTTGAAAAATTATTTTAACACTCAAAACACGTTTTAAAAATTTTGTCTTGATTATAATTGAAAACACCAAAAACGACAAATTTGTCGTTTTGAGTTTTCTTTGAAAATTTTTAACTTGTTTTCAAAAACGCGTTTTCGAAAATAGAAAAAAGAACGTACTTTTACTGTTTTAAAAAATCGAAAACGAAAAATAACTTGAAAATAGTAAAGAGGACATGCCCTTAATTTTTTATTCCTCTCCTCTTTTTAGTATTGTGCATAGCTTTTTCCTAGAATGGCCAAATTTGAAATCACTAGTTAATTCTCTTTCTTAGTCTAGGGTTGTTAATTCTATCAAATTCTTACATCTTTTGCTGCTCAACTTGTCGACGATGATGGCAGCCACAAATGTAAAGCCACCTCTCCTCACCTCTCGAGCATCAATTCACTCTTACGTTCTTTTCAAAAAACCAAAAAAAAAAAAAGGACAAAAAACAACTTACTTTTTGATCCTACAATAAAAAATGTCCAGCTCTGTCGTTGTGCCTTATATGAAATGTTTGTATCGTCTTACAAATGTTGCTATGCAAATAGAGAGAGTTGAGCACAAATACTACTAACATTTGGATTTGTTGAAATTTCATCAGACTTCAAATAATAGTTCTTGCGTGCATAATATGTATACAGCATACAAGCTGCCTTAAGCAAAGAAATTGAAAAAAATGGAAAACATGAAACACATATTATAAATCCAACATACTTAAACTTAATAAGAATGAAAACACGGTTCATATCATATCTAATTTCATAAAACTAGGATCCCTGTGGTAATTTTCTAGCGGCCATTAATCTTATTGTCCATCAAATTCTCATTTCTCTTGATGAGACGGCATTTTCGCTGAATAATTTCAAAATACATACAAGATAAATATATACAGACCATATTTCTCAATAATTAGAATACCGTTTAATTGTATGAAAGGTTTATAATCTTTATATATTATCACATTTATGTCTCAATTTTTTTTATTGCATTTTTATTCCTAAATTAACATAAATTGTTCCTGATTATGGTTTCTCTCCCAAATAGATTGAGTAAAAAATGAAAATACTCATTTGCCAATTGTATTTTTAAATAAACAAAACAAATATAACTCAAAAATATGTTTAAATATTCGATCCTCATTTTAAAGCATCTTAACGGTATTTTTGGACGAAAATCATGATTAAAGTCAAGATTTTTGCAAAAATCCACTCCAATAGTACACTCAAACACAACACTGTTAATTTGGTGTAATTTTTGAAGTTTTTCATTATTCCTATTTTGCCATTCATTTTATAGTACAATAAATTTAATTTCTATTATATCATCTTTATATCATTTTATTATTTAATTAGATTATTTTATTTAATTAAGTGTAATGTTTTTAAAAATTTTTAATAAATGCAATATTTTATTTCATTAAATATAGTTTTTAACTTAATAATTTTCGTAATAATATAATTTANCCACTTTTCAACCCAAAATATCAAAAAAAAAAAAATATGTGAAATGCAAAAAAAAAAACTAAAAATTAAACATTTTTCAACAAGCAAAAAATTAAAATAAAAATAAGAAAATAAATGAAACACTCGTCATTTGGTTGAAGTGACTTCGTTAAATAGTGTAAAAGTTGCATCAATTTGAAGTGAAAATTTCATCAATTTAATGAAAATGGTTGGAGATGACATAAGGCAAGGTACATTTTACCCCAAAACAAAAAAGTATATCACAAATAGAGGAAACATCAAAGAGGAAAAATGGTAGCTTTGCTGGCTACAGTTATCTCAGTCCAGTAAACAGTTTCACTGTCTTTTTATAATTCTCCATTTTTCTAAGCACCATGATCTACGCCACTCGATCTGATAGTTTGTCTTTGAAGGCATCAGAAAACCCTTTGGTTTGTTTCAGGACTTCAAAAAAATCTACCTAAATACCCTCAGAACAAGTTTTCTCTTGCACGGCTTCCTTTCAAGATTACGCCAAAGTAACCAGTGGTTATTGCTCACCAAGAGGCAGACAAACAACCCTCACAACACTCCATTTACAGATCCCACCAAGAACGTCTAAAGAATGAAGGATTACAGAAAAAAACCTAGAAGGTTTACCGAGAGAAACGACATCACAAAGAGAGAAAGAAAACCCTAGAAGAATAATGGCAAATGAGGCATCTGGGTGCCTATAAAAGACAGTCAATTAATCTCAAATCAAGGGCTACCAGTCAACCACGTGGCATCATCTTAGCTATTGATTTAATTTGAACTAAAGTCGCATAAGTCAAACACGAGTAAGCTTGTCGTCAGGTGGATCAGCCTGTTTCAATACCTAAAACCATCCATTATATTTTAAGTATTTCGTAATTGAAATTTTAAGGGTCTTTATAAGTAACGAAACTAAACTCAAATCCGAACCGTCGGTTCCGGTTCAGATTCTATTTTACCTATAAAATTTTCTATATATGTTTAATAAACATTTCATATAAGTCCTTTCAGTACATATACATAATACACTATTATTCGAAATATTTGTGTAAGGGAGTTCAATTAAGAAATCTTTTTGAAACAAAATAGTAGAGATTAAAAATCACGGTAGAAGAGAAAATTAAAATATCAAA
>CAIGRB010004953.1:0-11041 GCA_903798255.1 Fraxinus quadrangulata | reverse complement strand
GATTCAACGGATCTTGGTTGAATCACTCAAGAATCACCAAATCCACATACATCCGTCAGAACCCACAACAATCAGATTTCCACACAAGGAAATCACATATTCTATGCTTATCACTCAAGATTCAAGTATCAGAACTTGAAGGAGATGAACAATCGAAGGATTTCTCAAACCCTAGAATAGAACTCTCTCGAACCCCTCTCCAGAAGCCAGAGAGAATGAAAAACCAACGTAAATGAATAATGAACAGTCACCACAAATAATATCCCGTTTCAGTTTTCATCCAACGGCCAGCAACTGAGCACGTGTCAACAGATCCAGTTTTGTCAACATAAGTAAAAACGTGTTTAGCCAAAACACACTTTCTTCATTTAAATAAGGTAGCACACAGACCAGGGATCGAATCCCCAACACAAATAAATTATTTAAGAAAGAGTCGAGAAGAAGATGATCTCATTAAGTTGGAAGCACTGAAATCTGAAGATGCATTTCCCAGTGACGATCACCAAGATAATGGTAGTCAAAAGAGACATCGACAATAGTTCAAAAGAGATAACAGTGCATTCATTGTCCTATCTCATTCAAAAAGGAAGACAGCAAAGCAAAGAGTAATATCCTTTGAGAAAGAATGGCCTTCACATGCTCCTTTGTGTTGACCTCTTTACATGTATTTTAGGTAGCTGAACATTGCCTTGATTGGGGTGTCAACGAGCCGAACCTCGAAACTCGGGCTTGGCTCGAGTAAAATGATTTGAACTTTTTTTAGTTCGAGTCAAGTCGAGCAAAAGCTCGAATAAAAAAATTAGGCTCTACCAGAACTTTCGGCTCGGGTTTTAGCGAGCCAAGCTGGCTAGGTTTTTTTTATTATTTATATATAAATAGTAAAAAAACGAATGCAGTTGTAATTTTAGCTACCTTTTTTTTTATATATATTTTTTAAGTTTTGCAAATTATTTTTTTTAGGCTCGACTCGTCAATGGATGGCTCGTGTTTCTAGTCGAGTCACACGGGGTTGGGCAGAGCTCAAGCCGATGCCCCAAAATAGGGTTCGGCCCAAGCCTTAGCTCGACCACCAAGCCACGAGTCGGCCCGACTCGAGCTTTTCCTGGGCCGAGCCATGGGTTGCCCAATCCGGCGAGCGACATTGACGTCCCTATGCCTTGAGTAATAATGGCCTTCACATATACCTTTGGCTTGAACTTAATATAACTAGGAAGATTTACATGTTGTCTCTTTGATATTTACTTTAGCCAACTTTCCAATTTGATTTTTCATATTTTTAATTGAGGTCCCTTAACTTTGGAAGTTTGACTCAGTCTTTTGTATGAATTGAATTGTAGCCTCTACCACTATACAGAATGCTTCTTTCCATGGAACTTTCTTCTCTCCTAGCTGTTACCCGACTACTTATTCTACTGTGGTACATTTTGAGATGATTGTGCATTACCCTAAGAAAGTTCAGATAATTCATCCCACCCGAATTTTATAGGTTAAGAAGTTTTGTAGCCTCTAATAGTTTTGGCATAGTTTGTTTCGTTGAATGATTAAATAAATACACTTCCCACATTGCAATCCATACTTTCAAGATTTCTTTGAAATGATTACACTTTGGCCTATATGTTAGAAATGCATTCACTGAGGGGACCACAATACCTTTCAACTTTCTTAGTTAGTGCCGCAAGCTGAGCTGATGTCACTGTTGGTGTGTCTACCTCATAAAACCTAGAAGCTCTTTTCCCACTTGATCAATTAGATGGCTATAATGCACTAGTGCATGCTAAATCTTCCATTATTTCATATACCTGATCCGCCATCCCCTTGGTGATTTTCCTATCAAAAGCAAAGTCAATGTTAGCTCTACTAGTTGAATTAGTCCAATGTAGAAATATCGGAACTAGAACCATTTCTGTGAACCATGTTGTGAATATTGTTGGACCAGCCCTTCGTATTTCTCACACTCATAATAGCATTCTGAATCAAGTTGAGAAAATGTAGTGATTTCACCTTTCAACGGACAATCCTTTTTGTCTAGATGAATTTATTCAAGAATTTCTTGTGTAAACTATTATATACAGTGATGTTATAAGGTGGGAATGTAAATATTTAGTCACTCCCTAGCTGAGTCCCTTTATATGTATGTAAATATTTTCAACCAGATTGCATCACTTGAAATACTCGGATATTCAAGAACTTCGAGATATGAATGCTTGGATTGTCATTAGATTTTCCAAGGAATTGTAAGGCATTTTGAAACATATTGATCACATTTTTCCTCAAATTAAAGTCCGTTTAACAGAATAACGGACAAACTATGCTAGATGGATTCTCTACCATCGGTGGAACCATGTACTCTCCCACGAGTTTCTCGTTCTTATTAACCACTGTGAGAACCGTTTTGGTTGCATTTTCATTAACCACAACACATATATGTGCTCTGTTTTCTAGTATTGATTCTTCTTACTGCTTTGGTGTGCAAGTCTATTCCTTTCTTCTCAACCTAAATATTCGTTTGATTTTCGAATCCAATAGAACAAGATCACAGTATCTTGAATTTTTCAAACAAGATCATGAAAAGAAGGAAGGGAAACACTGTGATTTTATAAATAAAGATTAAACTAAAATAAGGCAGTAAAAATTTAGAAGGGTAATTGGTGGAAAACACCTCTAAATGTTGCCTCTTTTGCGGAATACCCCATCCTTTTAGATTGGCGAAAAACTCCCTAGATGACCTTTTAAAGTGCAAAATACAACATTTTCTTCCATTTACTCAATAAAATCTTGTGAAATGATGAATATACCCTCCCCCCTCTTCTTCAAATAAAACAAAATGAAATGAAGAAACAAATAAAAAATTAATTACAACTGTAGTCCAAACTTTTCAAAAAAAAAAAAAAAGTACAAATGAGTCCCAATTGAATAATTAAAAATTGAAAAAAAATGTTTCTCACCCACTTATTCCATATTCCTTCTACTCACCATCACCACTAATTAAATCTATATTTGATCCAATAATCTAAGAATATAGTTATTAGTTTTTGCGATATAAATCTAAGAATTTTTAGGTTGAAAATTGTAAAATGAAGATAATAAAAACAATAAAAATACCTCATGCTTGGCTATAAAAAAATTACTAAATCCAAGATAACCTGTATCATATGTGGGTAAATTAGGGAGAGAAGGAATATAGCACTTTTGGCTGGTAGTTCAAGTTCTTTGAGCTTATAACCTAAATCTTGAGTGATTAACGTACTTTTGACTGCTAGTTCAAGTTATTTGAGCTACCAATGAGTGAGGTCTCAGTTGGAAGATCGATCTGAAATTGGGGCAAAGTAGTTGGAGATCATATATTTGCAATAAAGGAATTCATTAATCATTATGATGAGACTATTGTCACTTCGAGGCATTCTCTATATGCATTTGAACTTGAGCTCAGTAATCCAATGATGAGATGGTTGGACTATGTTGTGATTTGTTCACATCAGATTTGCTTTATGAGAATGAGACTCAGATGGCTATATACATGGAAGGGTAAAATGGTCATTTTGCTAGTTTCAACATATCGACGATCAAATTCAACACTAGTAGAACGACGATCAGAGGATATTGTTATCGAATCATGATTTGCTTCCATAATTATCACTAGATTCGAGAGTGCAATTTTGACTTTTTGGCAGAATAAGTGAGGATTAATAAATGTGTCTTAATTGGTTAAGAGTTGAGCCAATTAGAGCTTGGGTCTTGTAAGTTTGGTTAGTTCCTCTCTTGGCTCTAATATAGGTGTAAGACTTAATTGACCTATTACAATAAAGTCCAAGGAAAATTGTGCAATTATGAAACCCTAATTGATTATAGAAATATGCCCTTTGCGGGAACATTTCTCAAGATATTATGGTTAGCTTATCCTTTCTTTTTTCCAAAAGGGAAGATCTAAGGCAACAAGAGGGAAAATCTAAGGGACGAAATTTTGGCTGGAAAGGTGCATGGTCGTTAAAAGCACTTCTAAGGTTATAATCTCAACCTTGTGTGAAGATTTAAAAACGAAATCCAATAAACTCAAAGGAGATCTGAGATCTATAATCTATTTGAATTTATTTTTCAAAGGGAAATAAATTTCCTCTTGTGATTAAATACAAAAAAACCCAAAAACTGGTATTAGGGCCAATGATCATAGAGATCCCGAGTAGAATTAGTTTTTAATATCTTATTCTAATATGCATTTTTAGTATGGGTGATGTTAGATTATTTGATTTGATATGTTCATTACTTTTTATGCTTAAAGTAGATTTTTACATAATCACTTTTGGCCCTAGCATATCCCGTTACCATTCTTGTAATTTGATTTATTTATTGCAAAATCTCTAAATAAATGTAAGCCATAAGGCACTAGGGTTTTGTGTGTTTATTTTTCAAGTTCTCCACATTTTAGTATCAAGATATGATGAAATTTTGGGCTCTATTCCTTTTTCTTTGTTGCTGATTATTTTGGAAGACTGTGTTTTGAAGATAAAAAACCTATGGTATAGAGATGTCTGCTGAAGGATTGGGATGAAGGAGAAATGGGACAAACAAGAGCAAAAACATAGTGGAACCACCAAGTTTAAGGCGGCGGCGGTGGCAGCCATTGCAATCTGAGCGGTGATGACAACAGCTGCCGACCGCAACATCATTTGTTATTGGTCATGGTTACTGCAGTGACAACAGCTGTTGAGCAATGGTGCCGCAACTTCGTTCGCCACTTCAACGATGGAAGTGGCGACTTTTTGGGATGGTCGCCGTCTTTACATTTTGGGTATGGTGGAAAAGGGTGGTTGAAGGTGGTACCACGGTTTGATAAGGTTTGTGAGGTTGGGCTTGTTGTGATTTTGTCTAATCTTAATGGATAAAAGCCCTTGTCTAAAAGATTGGAACTTAAAAAAAATATTAAATTGACTCATATTTTGGACATTTCATGGATTGGACTACAAGAAAATTGAAGAATTTGGCTCGAATGTGGTCCAATGAGTCTTTAATTCTTGTTGTAATTTAAAGAGTAAATTAGGCCGACTACTATCAAATGACAACAAATCAAATTAGTACACTAAACATTAGTAACGTATTTATATAATCAGAATTAATAAGGCAAAAACCTCAAAAATTGATTAGAAAGCCCTTTATTTATAGAAAGAAGAAACCTTAACCACGCGAAGAAGATGGTACTTCACCCATGTGAAGAAGAAGCCACTTCACCTAAGCAAACAAGGCAATTCACCCATCGATTAATTGCGCCACCTATGCGACACCTATAATTAGAGACTCGAATCATGGGTAAAGAAAATGAATCGATGGGAATGAGGAGCATGTCAAATTCTTTTTTTATACAAGCTTACAAACCTAATGTTTGTCTATATTTTCATGGTTTTAAACTTGTTTATGGATATAATTCACTTTTGTGAACCTTGTGGTTTGTACTTTTGCATTGATGATGATTGTAGTTATTGATTTGTTCATCATTTTCCTTGTACGTCGTCCCCTTTATAGGGAATGCTTTGTATAAAACTTCCATAGTTTCCAAGGTTATTTTGTGTGAGCATATCTATTTTTATAAATTAGTTATGTAACTGAAGAAAAAGATTTACCTTTCCCTTGGGTTTTCTACTTTACTCCCTTTGTGCTTTTCATCAAAATCTTTGCTCGAGATATGGACATGTCCACTAGTTGACTCAAGCTATTAGATACTGAAACTTGAATATGTATAAGTGGGCTAGAAGATAGTTGAGTTATTTGTTGTATACTATGCAAAAACTTTTTTGCTTTCATTTTTATTAAATTTTGAGTATCTATGTAGCGTGCCCCGTCACCAAGTTGCTTGAAAAACATTTGTAAATACTTTAAAGTTGGGCATTGACACCCTAAACTTACTTGGTGGCTTGACCACACCACACTACTAACATAACACATAAACTTTGAGTATTTATAAAATCACAATTATTTAAAGTCAAGTTATCATCCTTCTCATCTTTCTCTTTAATCTTAACATTAATTTGTCATTTGAGTACTAAAATAAAGACGACAAATACAGCGAAAATAATAGTTTAGAAGTTATGTATTAACACATCAAAGTAGGGCAATAACACCCTAAGTTAAATACTTACGTAAAGTCATCAAACCTGACTATTGATTTAAGAATCACTTGTAATAAGAATTTGTGAAATGATAGTAGGATAATGGATTGTGTAATAAAAATTGGCATGTAAAAATAATTAAACACAGGGTTGGCCAAATATATATTATTTTCACAAAATGTGTGCAGTTGGGTTATTACATTTATACCACCTCAAAAGTGCATCTAACTATGCAAATATTACAAATTCAGCAATAGTTATAAACACACAAACACAGGATAAAACATATACAAAAGATCCCAACTTGAAAGTAACAATGTATTAAAATATCAATTTATCAAGTGAAAATTGAACTCGTGCCAAAAGTAGCTTGATCCAAAAGCTCTNTCGTAATGCTCGACCACCCTCTTGGTCTTTATAAAATGGTACAAACTGGGATGGTTCAACTAGTGGGACCAAACATCAGTCTCTATAATATGATAATATTCCCTATCGTCGTCTGAGAATCTCCACTTTGCCCCCATCATCTCAAATATCTCACGCTCCATTCTCTGAAATGAAAGTCATAATACAACTATGAATATTGACAATTAGCGAGATAATTGCGATGTGTGTGTACTTTTGCACATATTTCATTTTCATCTTTCAAGTGCCAATTCTTTAAAGACCTTTTTGTACTCCGAGTGCTCAAACTAGTATTTGCAAAATAAAAACTGCACAAGTAACAAAAGTGGTTTGGTCAAAAGTTCTCTACTTTTTATATATCACCGTCAGTTTTTATGCAAAGATTTTTGCATCGTAATGCTCGACCACCCTCTTGGTCTTTATAAAATGGTACAAACTGGGATGGTTCAACTAGTGGGACCAAACATCAGTCTCTATAATATGATAATATTCCCTATCGTCGTCTGAGAATCTCCACTTTGCCCCCATCATCTCAAATATCTCACGCTCCATTCTCTGAAATGAAAGTCATAATACAACTATGAATATTGACAATTAGCGAGATAATTGCGATGTGTGTGTACTTTTGCACATATTTCATTTTCATCTTTCAAGTGCCAATTCTTTAAAGACCTTTTTGTACTCCGAGTGCTCAAACTAGTATTTGGACCACGCACAGTCCCGTTGGCATAACTAACTGAATGAGCAACACACGGAGCAGCCAATAGTTGCAACAAAGCATAAACTGAAATAGGGCATCTTTCAAAGAATTTTCAATCTTTGAAAAATTTGGGAATTAATAATATTGTTATGCTAAAAACTTTAAAGTAGGCAATTAAACATTGAAATATATCCCAAATATTTTCATCTAGGCATGCTAAATATTTATTTCCTTAAACATGAATCAAAATAATTTCCAAATCATGCGATAAGTAAATGAGTAAAACAAGTATGCAAGGTTACCATTTAAATCACATTTCACGAATCGTAAAAGTAAACATATAATGAAATCAATCACACTAGTTTTGTTGATGAATCTTCCTGAAATTAATAGATTTAAAGTGTTAATAACCTACTCTAGCAAATGCTTACATTAACTTGTTGGTAGAAAGGTCAAATTATCCTAAAGAAAAGAGAGGAATACATTTTTTTTTTTCAAATAACTTTTGAGTAGTCTTACCCCTACCCAAGGGCAATAATATCCTTATATGTAAGGTAATAGGACCCATATTTCTTTGCAATAAATCTGGAATTCTTTAGTTTTCAGATAAAAGATCAAATTTTCAAGTTTTCTTTCATCAAACAATAGATGGATAGACTATATAGATTATAATTCATCAACACTCTTTAATTTGACTCAAAATATGAAGAATTTAGAATTAAATAATCAGATTACCATGCTAGATTTTCTGCCTCAACAGAATTTTTGAAGAACTTGCAATAATGTAAACTTGAAAAAGATGACTTCGAAATCTTAATACTTTAATACACTTTAGACATGAATGAAGTGAGTTTGTATAGAGAATATTTTCGATCTTAGACCATGTTTGGAAGAAGAATAAAGCTACATAAAATTCTGATCCAATAAATATTTTATCTACCAAAAAATTTCCTATGATTACCCACATGTAGATATTGATGTTACCATAAGTTTTTCCAATTTTATATTACTAAAAACATTATTTATCCCAATAACATATCTATCAATTGATATTATAATGATTAATTAATTATAATAATATAATTATATATACACAACCATTTATTCAATCATACACACACGGTTGTAACATTCCATTTTGTTCATTCTCCAGTTTCTTTTTCATAAACAATTGTATACTTGAGAACTTGCAGCCTTCCCAAAATACAAAACTCCGAACTTAGATATGTTAAATCATTGGAACTTTTAACTTGTCACTCATAAGCTAACTTTAGTGTAAACAATATGCGCCTGTTTGGGAGCCATTCTAGCCTGATTATAATGAAAAATTCGACCATTATATACAAGAAATGGGCCCCACTGTAGCAGCCATTTTTTACTGCACAAATCCAGTCAATTAAAAATCTTGATGAAAAGACCCTTTGCCCCTTAATTTAATCATTTCAATATTCTTAATTGTTCTTTTGTTTGGGCATTGAGATCTAATGTGTCCTGAATCCAAGTATTTAAAACACTTGATATCCCTATTCCTACAAGGTTGGAAATCTGACTTGGGTTTATTTTTGCTAGTTACTTCCTCTTTTCCCCTTGGTGATTCGGTCTTACCCTTTGAAATAACCCCATCACTACTATTATCATTACTCCACTTCGATTTCCAAGGAAGATTAGAACCCGAAGAACACCTTGCTGCTCGTTTTCTTTTTAATTGTTTCTCCACCTTCATAGTCATATGCAACATCTCCTATAACTCCACATAATGTTGTAACTCCACTATATTGGCTATATCCCTATTTTAATCCATTCAAAAATATGGCCATTGTGGCTTTCCTATCCTCCTCAACATTGGCCCTAATTATAACTACTTCCATCTCATTATGATAATCCTCCACATTTCTTGAACCTTGGCTAAGGCTTTATTTTTTTTTATTTTTTTTTGATAAAGGTCTCTATAATAATGACTAGGCACAAATCTCCTCCTCACAAGAGCTTTCAATTCACTCCATGTGTCTATAGGTCTCTCATTATTCATTCTCCTATTTGGAACCAATTGGTCCCACCATATTATTGCATAATTAGCAAATTCTATCACTGTTAGTTTTACTTTTTTCTTCGTAGAATAATTATGACAATCAAAAATCAACACTAACTCATTCTCCCAATCCAAAAACTTCAAGATTGTTTCTACCTTGGAATGAAAGGAATTTTCATCTTAATACTACCAAAATTTTGATAAATTTGATCTCAATCTTGACCACCAAAGTCTCTTGGATCTCCTCCAGACCCCCTTTCACGCACCTATCTCTTCTATTCCTTATCCTACCCACTTCAATCACTGAGATTTGGTCATCCTGATTCTCACTTTCTACTTCATTTTCATCATCAAATCTTGTCCTAGGATCACACTATCTCAACCCCAAGAAAGCTAATATCCCGGTTTAAACCATGACCCAATAATTTATTGAATCAAGGAACCAAAGTTATAGAAGAATTTGATCCCTTAATTACAAACAATATGAACTTTGCTATGAAATTGTTGAATGCCGCAAAGATGAAATTCTTGATAAGTTTGAAATTAAGTTCAACAAAGAACAAGAATAAAACAACCTTAAAATGTAATCTCTCAATAATGTATTGTTTTTACAATGAAAAGAATGAGCCCTATATATAGGGAACTCATAAAAACCCTAATTAAAACGTAAAACATCTAGGAAATATTGAAAAATAGAGATCTAAACGAAAAAGGTCCATGCCCAACATGAAACTTGATGTTTTGTTCGTTGCAATTGAAACTCGGCCCACGTAGCTTGAACAGGTAATCCCATGACTTCCTTGATATTCTTTGCTCGCGATCTCATCATTGGTCATTCTTCCACAATCAACGAATCCTTGCTAGCCTTCATCCCATGGTTCTCATCATCTTGCCTCCTAAGATTAGGAACTTTTTTGGGTTGCCTCATTTGTAAGTTTGCATTCACCATATCATGTCTATTCATTCTATCCCTAATTTCTCCAAATACTACATTCATCCTCTCAATTGTTGTTGGTTGAACAAGAAGAATTGGTTGTTTTCCTCCATAGATGTAGATTCTTCTTTTTCAGACATGTTAATAACTAGAAGAATATTCCCCACATGTTTGCACTCAATTGTTTAACTCAATATTGGCTTTTCCCATATAATAAGCTCACCACTTTTGCCTTTTTCCTCTATATGCTTTCTTTGTCAAATTCTCTAAGGAACTAACTGAACTTAGTCAAGAATTCAACCATTGTGAGGTTCAAACCCCCAAGAATTAAATAAGTAAGAAGGAAAATAAAATTGTGTTGATTACACACAATGTTTTCTTGAATTTCGTTTTATTTACACAAAATAAACCAAAAGATATAAGGCAAGAAACCAAAAAATTAAAATTGTGTTGGTGCATTAGGGTTAATGCACTAAACAATTCTTGAATGTTATATATAGGCAATAACAAAGAAACCCTAAATAACTCGTAAAACATCAAGAAAACATCAAACACTCCAAAGAAAAAAAGGAAAAATTAAACCACCTTCAAATTTGTGTACTATGCTCACACACCATATATTCTCTTGCACGCGTGCCATTCAATTGATTTGACTTCAGGTTGAAATTTTGCCTCTGTGCGCACGACCTATTTTGCCTGGCACATCGCTTTTTGACTACACTCCGAACTAATACCTCGAATTTCACATCACATTTGGCCAATATGATTCATGCATTTCATGCCATTTATAATGTCATTTGCATCAATTTTCTTAATTGTTTTCTCTTAAAATGATGCATTCGATTATTGAAATTTTAAGACCTTAGTATGTAGTT
>CAIGRB010004952.1:0-17066 GCA_903798255.1 Fraxinus quadrangulata | reverse complement strand
TTCAAAATTTGAAATTTAGGATTGTTCCTAAATTCATTCTTACGTGTCATAATTGTGTTGTTTTAGATCAAATTAGAACTAATCGACCGTTTGATTGTAAGAGTGGAATTTGGGTAGAAAGAGTGAAATTTGGGTGTTTTAGATCACATTAGAACTAAGGGTCCGTTTGATTGAGTTGCCTAAAATTATTTTTCTAGAAATTTTCAATTAATTGTGTTTGATTTATATAATTTCCACGTGAAAAATATTGAAATTTTGGATCTTTAGTGTTCGTTTGACTTAGTTTTACATGAAAATTATCCATTAAAGGAATGCAATTTGTTACAATTGGGGATATAATTTGTTTCCATTGTAAAAAAAACGCTGAAAAACCATTTTTCCCACCTAAGTGGTGGGAAAACCAATTCAATGAAAAGCAAGAAAAAAAGGTCACGTGGGGCTTTGGGTGGAAAACTAATTCCATGGAATTTTTGGCCAATCAAACATGCAATAACTTGAAAAATGGAAAAAAATTTCCAAATCCATGAAAAATAAACTCTATCAAACATGGCCTAATTGTTGTAAGTCTTTGTTTAGGTACAACAATCAAGATCTAATTATTCATGTTAGTTTCTTAACTGACCAAGTGAGTCACTTGACTAAATTTATGACCCAGTTGACTAAAATTACATATTTTTTTAGAAGATTTGAGTCAAAAGAAATGATGTCACAGGTCAAAGTGATGTTAATTTCGATATTGCTAGTGTTTCTTTTCATGATAAGAGCACTTGTATACCTCATTGAGTAGGTACTTGTGTGCATGCACCTACATTATTAATGATATCTATATATATATTCATGCAAGCACTTACATTCATTGTATATTAGGAGTTTCATTTTTGCATGTTTGCTTTATTATAAAAATAATAATAAGGGCTTGTTTAGGAGAGATTTTAATTGGATTAAAATTGTAAATATAGTCGTTATTGAGTCTCACTCGTCTAATAAAAGTCAACAATAACGACTAGTTTTTCAATTTTAATCCAATTAAAATCCCTCACATACAAGCTCTAAATAAATAAATGAGATTTTTTTTAATTATTATTGGATACGTTATTTTGTGAACAAGCACTAGTAAAGTTCATGATTGGTGAATTAAAATTTCATTAATTTATTTAGAACTTATTTGGAGTATTTGATATATGCTATTACACGCATCTTCTACACTACACACAATATGCTCTTGTGAATAGGTTTTAACCGCGTGTTTGAGATTTGGGAAGTTAGTCATTTGTGTGGTGAATTAACTTTGAATATTAATTGACCTTTAACTAGATTGACTTAAACTCTAGTATATTCTCCATAAAAGAAAAAGATGGTTGAAAGTCAAAAAATTTGAAATATATGAAAAAGTTATATTTATTTTATCTTGACTTTGGGCACTGTTCGCTAAAATTATATACCGCAAGTGTACGGGTCGCGTTCAAGTAATAAAGTGGACTTTTTGAGTCCGAATTGTCAATCCATCGAGTAATGTTTACTTTCGATTACACAACTTCAATCAATTTAATTTTAACAATAAAAACAAACATACAATAAAATTTGATTTTGAAAAAATAAGGAAAATTAACTAAAATCTACAAAACAAGAGAACATAAATACTCGAAAATTTTGGATGAAAACATGGTTGGGATTCATGATTTCACTTAGTCGTCACCTAATTAATTTCTCCACAAACTAATTAATAAATTACTCATTTACTATATTAGATCCGATTTTTCAAGTTTAATTAATTACCTCTTTCGAGCGAAAGTAAGCCTAATTGATTGGTTAACCTACTATATCTATATGTCGATCAAAACCAAACAATCGCATTAAAACTTTATAAAAATAGCTTAGTGATTCACCTAGGGTGATATATCTATATCCCCTACACAACCTAGAGCGTTTACTATTTAGTCTAAAATGTACAATCTTCTCTCGAACGATGTACAAATCACTAAACTCAATCATTTTATGGCCAAATAAATAAAAGAAATTCAACACAATAATAAATACACATGAAAATAAATACCAACGAAAATACTTAGCCCATGTTATATAAATAATAAAAATGAGAATATTTTACACAATACATTACGAATATGGCAAAATAATTGAGAAAATACAAAATTATGGATAAAATGCCTTTTTTTTATTTCTCTAAATCCTTAAATGCATTCTCCTTGTACTCTTGATTTTGCTCCCAAAATTACGAGTAAATTCAAAGAAGAAAAGAAAAGAGAAAGGATAAAAAAAAAAAACGAAGAATGAAAAGAAAAAGAAAAAATGAAAAAAGAAACAACATGAAAAAGAAGCTGCAGCGTCCCATGACACGAGAGTTTTAAAATTTTCAAACCATTTTCCAAAATTGCAAGCCAAGCCCTTGAGATTATTGCACGTCAGGTCCCTTAACTTTTATCCTATACATTTTGGACCTTAGATTTTGATGTTCATATCGATTATGCCCTTCATAAATTGCGTCGAAGATCCTTCAACTTTTTGCTTTCACTTTGGTCCCCAAATTCACAATTTTGCTCACTTTTAGTCTATTTTTCCTTCTTTAGTCTATTTTTTTTTTCCTTTGGGTAATTTTTACCTACAAAAGCAATAATTACATGATTGTGAGTAGAAATTAGCTCATTTTTATCAATAATAAAATTATTTAGGTATAAAATAAGTGTGCAAAAACACATTTATCAAATACTTCCAAACTTAAGTTCTTATTCGTCTTGAATAAAATTATCTACTAACACAATCAAGTAATACATGATAAAGATTAAAAACATTAGACAGCTTGCCATAATAATTAACGAGTGTAAAATTGTATAATTAATTCACAAATATGTTCCAAATAATGCTAGCAAAAATAATTTGGGCTTATCCAATGTTGAATCGGTGCTTGTGTGCATAGTTACTTTCATTCATTATCTATATTATGAACAAAATTGTCAAGACGGAAGAATTTTCAAATTGATTTCAACTCGACCCTTTATAGTCAAATATTTTCTTTCCTGCTCCTGAGATTTACACTCCTAAAATAGCTATTCATTTTCTTTCCTTGGGTGTAAATCTAAATGTTGCTCTCAATTCACCCATTTCTTTTCTCACTCTAGTATAGTTGGGCCTAACCAGTAATGTCAAAAATCTATTCACGTGATGATTCTCCACTAGATGAGTGTTTATGCATTGAAGCCTTTGCCAAGTAATTCAAATCCACTAATTATCTAAGTCCAAACATCAAATACAATTTCACAATTTCAATTTTTTTCAATTAAAGCTCATGATTGACCTCACACCCTTAAGCTTTCTTTTTTGACCATTGTAGCGAGCAACAGCTCCCCGGTTGTTTAGACCGAAGGGTATCGAGTTTCAAGATACCCCAAAGGACTTAATAACTCGAGTAAAAAGGTTACGAAGTGAGACAATAATCAACAAGTACAATGTCTCTTTTTAACATCACAAAATAAATGGGGTTTATATCCCTAGTATATGGTCATTATCTAGCTTATATTTAGCAAAAGACACTCCACACAATTTTTTTTTAAAACATGCATGGAGTCAACACACTTCTAGAAAATATCCTTCACCGGCTCGACCACCCACAAATTTATCTTACAATATGGTTAAGTGAAAGAGAAGAAGAGGTAAGATTGAAAAAAATTTAAATACAACTCACAATCTAGTTCTTACAAATTCGAAATTCTATCCATCAATCAAAAATTTTCACATCTAGATGATAATTAATCGCGACTATTGTCTCAAAGTAATTTAAGATCTCACATGGACAAGCAATTTTTGAAAAATCTAGGCACAAATAACATATTTGGTCATAACTCATAAATCAACAACAATTTTAAATATCAAAACATCCAAAGCCGGCAATGCTATCTAACATGTCAACATAAAATCATAACAATTAAAGCACAGTCACCCCCAAATTTAAATCACACATTGTCCTCAATGTGTAAAAGAACAAGATAAAATAAAAGAGAGGTAACGAAAGTTCCCCAATGGGATATTTGGTGAAGAGGTACCAATACTCTACTTGGATTTGTGATGCTTTTAATACACTTGGGCAAGTGACCTTGTACACTAATCTACCCCAAACTTGTGAGGAACCATGGATATGTGGGACTTCAAAAACTACCTACAAAAAATGAAAGCTAATTAAATAAAAACATGAAAGTGCATAAAAGTAAATAAAAAAGATTAAAAGTTAGATTATTGGGTTGCCTCCCAATAAGCCCATATCAATAGTCTTTAGCTCGACTTGGCAATTGACTCATGGGCATCTAAAGCCTTCTTTAGATGCTTTACCCATTTTTCTTTGTTTGGCTTTGATCCACTCTTCATTTAGTCTCCAAACCTCAACTTTGCCCATTTCTATATAATAGGACTTGTCTGTTCCATCCAATTTAAATTCAACTATGAAAATTTATACTTTCTCATCGAGCTTAATCACAAAATCAATATCTTGGCAATTAACTAAGTCAGAAGAATGTGAATTGATTTTATCCTCATTGATTGCCACATCCTTGTTTAGCTCCGCTGTGATTAAATTTTCACTCATTTTAGATTCCTCTTTAATGGTTGAACCCTCAACGGATTAAATGATTGGTCCACAATCGAACTCCACGAGTAATGGCAAGACTTTCCTATTAACTCCGTCGAGTGGATTATACCCCCACTTTTGAAATCCATTCGAATATTCATAATCTCCCACTTGCATGTTGTCCACATCCAACTTGGCAAATTCATGTTAATATTTTGCAAGTACCTTCTCATTAAAAAATGGAGGACCATCTCTCGAAAATTTGATGTCCTCCTCCCAATCGTCAGGTACATAGTCTCTCGCGAATATGTAACTATCATCAAAATTGTCTAGTATTTGTTTTCTACATTTGAAATATTGCCTAAACCAAAGAAGTTTCGACATTGAAGCATCGGTGCACGAATACAAGCATTGCCCTGTACAATACATCGCTTGACAAATTTCACATCTTGGACCTCCAAGTAAATTTTCACAATCAATGTAGAGATTAGACATTGCAAAAATTTTGTTACTTTACCAAGATCGAAATAATTCATATATAGTTGAAAAGTACAAGGAGAGAATACTAACACAAGATAGATTAACAATACAGGAGTTAGCCAAGCTATACAAAAATAAAAGCAATTAAAAATAAATAAATAAAATTGTAAAAACTAATATTGGTGGTAATCAAAGTAAAAACATTTTTTGACAACGGCACCCAAACTTGTTCGCTAAAATTATATACTGCAAGTGCAAGAGTTGCGTTCAAATAATAAAGTGAACTTTTTGAATTCGGATTGTCGATCATTCGAGGAATGTTTACTTTCGATTACACAACTTTAGTCAATTTAATTTTAACAATAAAAACAAACACACAATAAAATTTGATTTTGAAAAATTAGGAAAATTAACTAAAATCTACCAAACAAGAAAACATAAATACTCGAAAATTTTGGAGAAAAACATGTTTAGAATTCATGGTTTCGCTTAACCGTTACCTAATTAATTTCTCCACAAGTTAATTAATAAATTACTCATTTACTATGTTAGACCCGATTTTTCAAGTTTAGTTAATTACCCATTTCAATTGAAGTTAACCCTAATTGATTGGTTAACATACTATATCTCTATATCGATTAAAATCAAACAGCCATGTTAAATCTTTGTAAAAATAGTTCAATGGGTCACCTATGGTTAGAGGCATATCTCTATCCACTACACAAACTTAGAGTGTTTACTATTTAGTCTAAAATGTACAATCTTCTCTCGAACGATGTACAAATTACTAAACGCAATCATTTAATGGCCAAATAAATGAAAGACATTTAACACAATAATAAATACACATGAAAATAAGCATTTAAACATTAAAAGGCAAACATCAAAATTAACTAAAGTTGGGTTAACTTCAACCATAAATACCAACAAAATACTTAGCANAAGCTTGGCCTTGACTTCTCTAAATATTTCTCAAAATCTTTAGATACATCTCATTGTGCTCTTGATTTTGCCCCCAAAATTACAAGTAAATTGAAAGAAGAAAAGAAAAGAAAAAGAAAAAGAAAAAGAAAAGAAGAATGAAACAAAAAAAAAAAAAAAGGAAACAACTAGAAGGAGAAGCTGCAGCGTCCCAAGATAGAAGGGTTTTTAAAGTTTCAAACAATTTTCCAAAAATTATAGCCCAAGTCCCTGAGATAATTGCATGCTAGGTCCCTTAACTTATATCCGTTCATATCGATTATGCCCTTTATAAATTGCATCCAAGATCCTTCAACGTTCTGCCTTGTTCACTTTGGTTCCCAAATTCACAATTTTGCACACTTTGAGTCAATTTTCCTCCCTTTGTCCATTTTTTTTTCCTTTGGGTGATTTTAACTACAAAAGAAATAATTACATAAATATGAGTAGAAATTAGATCATTTTTATCAATAATAAATATATTTAGGTATTAAATAAGTGTGCAAAAACACACTTATTAGGCACATAGGATCAATGGTAAAGCAGTACTCTTTTGGCAGAGGTGGCAAGAGACTTTAGGGCTTGTTGGAGCTTCTGAGCATAACGAATCAAAGCCGAAGACGGATAAATGCTTTTATACCAAGGCGATAGATGAAGGTCTTTGTAGCCTTGTTGACTAGAGCAATTAAACATATGGGGTATCTTTAAACCTGGTGCCTTATACCATATGACTTGGAGTCAACAGTCTAAAACTTGTTAAAGGGGTCATTAAGTTGTTTAATGAAAATAAGTCTGCACATAACATATAAACAAATGAGAGAAAATAATTATATATGCGCTTATGGACAAGGGGAGAGAAAATTTATAGAATGAAAACATATTCATTCACAGTGATTCTTTGCATATCCTTTCTCATTGATTTAATGTTTTAAGACTTGTTTATATGAGTTTAATGTCACTTTTAACACATGTATGTCTTATAAAATTTACTCCATCTAGGCTTAAAATGAGCTATGTGGGAAAAGTTTAATTATTTATGAACTATTCATGTATAAGTAAGCAAATAACTATTCATGATGAAAAAGTTGAAAATCCATGAAAAATTCAAAAAACCGTTGGTCTCGAAATTGGAAATTTTTTATTTTCATATCACATGTTTTTACATAATTTTTGCATCATTATATATGTGCATATTTTTTCTCATTTCTCTCTGTATTTAATAAGATTATTACTTGCATTTTCTTTGTTATTCGTGACAGAAGGTGTAGAGATGTGTAATTATTTTAGGGAATTGATTATATGAGCTATGGGGAAAAATTTAAATATTTGATTGATAGATGATTTAGAGAAAGTCATTTGATGTTATTTTCTAGAATTTTATTATTGATATAGTGTTGTGTTTTGTCTATATTGATATAAAATTCTATGTTTAACTTCTAAATTTATATTCACATGATATTGCATGATTCGGTGTTACAAATGTTTTATTATATTGTTTTATTTAACTTAGTTATATGATATTGCTTTTGTTAGTTTTTTCTTGTTTTTCACGTAATATTGTAGTTTTCATATATTTCAGGAAACGTGTTGACCAAGTATTGAAGAAAATTTCAGAAAATTTATTATTGGATAATTTTGGACTTTTTAACTTTGAAATATATGATTTTGCCACGGAATGTCAAAGAGAGAGATTCATAAGTCCAAATTTATAATTGACAATATTCTTAATCAAAATCATGTCATAATTGAATTGTATTAGGAGTTTATCAAGTTGTAATCAAAGTCAATATAGGAGTTATTGAGTTCTAATTATAGCAAAATAGTTAGGGATTAGTATTATATGTTTTGAATGAGTCTATGATATTCAAAAAGATCACATATGATCGTTGTAATGCAATTAGAAGTCAAATAAGTGTAAAAGTGTTACACAAATTATGTTTCAAATTCTTAGTCGCAACTTGCAAAGCATTTTTCATACAGAAAAAAATTAGAATTTGGACAATGCTATCTCTAAACAAATTGTAGCCCTTTGAGTTAGATTTATGGTATTTTGAATCATCTCAATCGGATATTGAGAGAGAAAGTCATGATAGAAATACTGATAATTATTCGTTTCCTACTCACTTGTCGTTAGCCTAGAGATTGAGCAATGTGGTTATCCGAAGAACAATAATATTCGATTTTCAAGCTGATTTTGAGTTCATTTTCATCTGAAACAAATATACACCCTATGGGACGCCCAAAAATATGTTGAATTATATTTTTTTTCATAAAGATCAATACTTTGATGATCCAAAACATTATTTGATTTCAAGATTCAACAATCACATATTATTTGATCCATAAATTATTCTGGAACATATTTTGTTGATCAATCCGCATTATCTCATACTAAACCAAATTATCAAAATACAGAAGGTCTTTTAATCAAAAACCAAACCACCTAATCTATCAGAGATAAACGATACTAAGGACCGAGAATTGGTGTAGAAACATGTAGTCTAGGAAGGCTAAGGTAATATACCATGGGGTCGGGAGTTGGTGTGTGGAGCATGCAATTTAGGAGAGCTAATGTGATATACCAGGAGTCGGGATCTGGTTAAAGGATCACGCAGTCCAGTAGAATCAATGAAGACTATAGGAAAAGAATGAAGAAGAGACTAAGGGTTAGTCGGGTCTAAACTATATCGTACGTTGTTTCGTTTATAGTGGACTATTTACTGCTAAAGTGCTCAGAGCTTTTGATTCTTTGCAAAGGGTTTTCTCCATGATCATATTGATGTTATTTACTCTATACAATTTACAAACTGTAGTATTCAAGTATAGAATAAATTAAACTTGATTGACTAATCACCTAGAAACAATTAAAAAGTAACTTGTTGTTTTTAATTGTATAATTTCGCACGTTGAGTCTAAATAAATCGACTAATTTAAAATTTTCATAGTGTCTCTTTAATTTGTGGAGAATAAACCATTTTAAAAGTAGCACTCCAAATAATAGAAATCCACGAAAAGATAAACACAATATTGGCTAGTAAGCAGGGGCACAGCTAAAATTTTAGAGTTGTGGAGGAAAAATTCACAAAATTTTTATGGTGGGGGCAAAATTGAAAACTATTAAAGATTTTTTTTTTTTTTTTAAATGTTGTGCAAAATCTTGGAAAATATTGTGCAAAATTTTGAATATAAAATTTAGTGCATGTTTGAGCCCAAATTTTTATGTCAAAATATATTTTGTAATAATATTTTATCGGAGAATACGTGGTTAAAAAAAAAAGGAAATTTTTTATATTTGAGTATAAAATTATTTTATGAGATAATGTGACATTGAAAATAAGTTTTGAAAAAATAAGAGGCATACATAGGTTTAGTCTGGAGACATGTGACCCCACTTCCCCAATAGTAGATCTGCCCATGTTAACAAGAGTCGAGGTCCGCGAAGGAGGCTAAATATGTGAGAACACTTCTAGTGCCAACGGGAGATCGTTTGCCAAATTTTGTTTTGAGAACAAAACGGCAGTGAAACCAAAATCACCAAATTCATGCAGCAAAGTACCAAACGGCAGTGAAACCAAAATCACCAAATTCATGCAGCAAAGTACCAACAATATTTCTCATCAAAACCAATATTCACCAATAACTAAAGGGCACACGGAAAAATAATCTCAAGGTTTCTTCCTTCAGTAACTAAAGAACCGATCAAGAACCATCCTTTCAAAAGCTGGCAAGGCAGCTAGCTGCAACCAACGTGTACTTGTTAATATATATTTAGTTATATTTATGTAAATTTTATAATGTTACTATTTTTTAATTGTCAAATGCTGTTACGTGAATTTTTAATAATGTACGTATAGCGAAATAAGTTTTAGTTAAGATATATTTTAGTTTTTCTAAAACAAATCTTTTAGTTGATGTTAGATAAAAAATTTCTACATTAAGATATTATATCACCATTGCGTTCGAATTAACAAAAGCAACGCAAACATTGGTGAGAGTTAGGGCCGGTCCTAAAATTTTGGATGTCATGTGAGAAATTTTAAAATGGTGTTCATTTCATGAAATTAAATAAAATATATTTCAATAATATTATATCATCGCAAAATTATGATATTTAAATACTGATTATTTTTTAAAATGTCGTGAATAAGAAAAATACAATTAATCAAACCTTTGGTCAAGTGATCCAATTGTTTGGTCTACTATATAAAGGAAATAATTGGTTAAGAAAGAATCTTCAAATGATTGTGCGTCATTTATAGTGACATTTTCATCAAAATGTTACTTCTTACGAATTATACTTTTTTCCTGTTTTCCCTTTTCATTAACATTAAATAAAGCATGATACTCTTTAAGAAAATTATAACTATTCAATTACATTATTCTTAGTTTTAGTATCTTATGCAACTGTATATCATACCAAATCAAATGCATACAATTCTAAAACTTGTTAAAGGGGTCATTAAGTTGTTTAATGAAAATAAGTCTGGACATAATATATAAACAAATGAGAGAAAATAATTATATATATGCTTATTGATAGGGGGAGAGAAAATTTATAGAATGAAAACATATTCATTCACAGTGATTCTTTGCATATCATTTCTAATTGATTTAATGTTTTAAGACTTGTTTATATGAGTTTAATGTCACTTTTAACATATGCATGTCTTATAAAATTTACTCCATCTAGGCTTAAAATAAGCTATGTGGGAAAAGTTTAATTGTTTATGAACTATTCATGTATAAGTAAGCAAATAACTATTCATGATTAAAAAGTTGAAAATCCATGAAAAATTCAAAAAACTGTTGGTCTCGAAATTGGAATTTTTTTTATTTCATATCACATGTTTTTACATAATTTTTGCATCATTATATATGTGCATATTTTTTTTTCTCATTTCTCTCTGTGTTTAATAAGATTATTACTTGCATTTTCTTTGTTATTCGTGACAGAAGGGGTAGAGATGCGTAATTATTTTAGGGAATTGATTATATGAGCTATGGGGAGAAATTTAAATATTTGATTGATAGATGATTTAGAGAAAGTCATTTAATGTTATTTTCTAGAATTTTATTATTGATATAGTGTTGTGTTTTGTCTATATTGATATAAAATTCTATATTTAATTTCTAAATTTATATTCACATGATATTGCATGATTCAGTGTTACAAATGTTTTATTATGTTGTTTTATTTAACTTAGTTATATGATATTGGTTTTGTTAGTTTCTTGTTTTTCACGTAATATTGTGGTTTTCATGTATTTTAGGAAATGTGTTGACCAAGTATTGAAGAAAATTTCAGAAAATTTATTATTGGATAATTTTGGACTTTTTAACTTTGAAATAAATGATTTTGTCACGGAATGTCAAATAGAGAGATTCATAAGTCCAAATTTATAATTGACAATTTTCTTATTCAAAATCATGTTATAATTGAATTGTATTAGGAGTTTATCAAGTTATAATCAAAGTCAATATAGGAGTTATTGAGTTCTAATTATAGCAAAATAGTTAGGGATTAGTAATATATGTTTTGAATGAGTCTAAGATATTCAAAAAGATCACATATGATCGTTGGAATGCAATTAGAAGTCAAATAAGTGTAAAAGTGTTGCACAAATTATGTTTCAAAATCTTAGTCGCAACTTGCAAAGCATTTTTCATACAGAAAAAAAAGTTAGAATTTGGACAATGCTATCCCTAAACAAATTGTAGCCCTTTGAGTTAGATTTTCAATGCATTTTGAATCATTTCAATCGGATAATAAGAGAGAAAGTTATGATAGAAATATTGATAACTATTCATTTGCTACTCACCTGTCATTGGCCTAGCGCTAGAGCGGTGTGGTTATCCGAAGAACAATAATATTTGATTTTCAAGCTGATTTTGAGTTCATTTTCATCCGAAACAAATATACACCCTATAGGACACCCAAAAATATGTTGAATTATATTTTTTCATAGAGATTAATACTTTGATGATCCAAAACATTATTTGATTTCAAGATTCAACAATCACATATTACTTGATCCATAAATTATTCTGGAACATATTTTGTTGATTAAGCCGCGTTATCTCATATTAAACCAAATTATCAAAATACGGAAGGTCTTTTAATAAAAAACCAAGCTACCTAATCCATGAGAGATAAACGATACTAGGGATCAAGAATTGGTGCAGAAACACGTAGTCTAGGAGGGCTAAGGTAATATACCATGGGGTCGAGAGTTGGTGTGTGGAGCATGCAATCTAGGAGAGCTAATATGATATACCAGGAGTCGAGATCTGGTGAAAGGATCACGCAGTCCAGTAGAATCAATGAAGACTATAGGAAAAGAATGTAAGAAGAGACTAAGGGGTAGTCGGGTCTAAACCATATCGTATGTTGTTTCTTTTATAGTAGATTATTTACTGCTAAAGTGCTCGGAGTTTTTGATTCTTTGTAAAGCATTTTCTCCATGATTATATTGATGTTATTTACTTTATGCAATTTACAAACTGTAGTATTCAAGTATAGAATAAATTAAACTTGATTGACTAATCACCTAGAAATAATTAAAAAGTAACTTGTTGTTTTTAATTGTATAATTTCGCATGTTGAGTCTAAATAAATCGACTAATTTAAAAATTTCATAGTGTCTCTTTAATTTGTGGAGAATAAACCATTTTAAAAGTAGCATTCCAAATAATAGAAATCCACCAAAAGATAAACACAATATTGGCTAACAAGCAGGGGCAGAGCTAAAATTTTAGAGTTGTGGGGGAAAATTTCACAAAATTTTTATGGTGGGGCAAAATTGAAAACTATTAAAGATTTTTTTTTTGAAAATGTTGTGCAAAATCTTGGAAAATATTGTGCAAAATTTTGAATATAAAATTTAGTGCATGTTTGAGCCCAAATTTTTATGTCAAAATATATTTTGTAATATTATTTTGTTGGGAGAATACGTGGTAAAAAAAATAAGGAAATTTTTTATATTTGAGTATAAAATTATTTTATGAGATAATGTGAAATTGAAAATAAGTTTTAAAAAAATAAGAGCCAAACATAGGTTTAGTGCGGAGAGATGTGACCCCACTCCCCCAATAGTAGATCTGCCCATGTTAACAAGAGTCGAGGTCCACGAAGGAAGCTAAATATGTGAGAACACTTCTAGTGCCAACGGGAGATCGTTTGCCAAATTTTGTTTTGAGATCAAAACGGCAGTGAAACCAAAATCACCAAATTCATGCAGCAAAGTACCACCAATATTTCTCATCAAAACCAATATTCATCAATTACTAAAGGGCACACGGAAAAATTATCTCAAGGTTTCTTCCTTAAAGAACCGATCAAGAACCATCCTTTAAAAAGCTGGCATGGCAGCTAGCTGCAACCAACGTGTACTTGTTAATACATATTTAGTTATATTTATGTAAATTTTATAATGTTACAATTTTTTAATTGTCAAATGCTGTTACATGAATTTTTAATAATGTATGTATAGCGAAATAACTTTATGTTAAGATATATTTTAGTTTTTCTAAAACAAATCTTTTAGTTGATGTTAGATAAAAATTTTCTACATTAAGATATTATATCACCATTGTGCGTCATTTACAGTGGCATTTTTATCAAAATGTTTCTTCTTACGAATTATACTATTTTGTGTTTTCCCTTTTCCTTAACATTAAATAAAGCATGATACTCTTTAAGAAAAGTATAACTATTCAATTACATTATTCTTAGCCTTAGTATCTTATGCAACTATATAACATACCAAATCAAATGCATACAATTAATAAAGAAATCATCCACAAATGAAAATAGTTAAACACAACACACTGAAATTAATTATGAAGGAGTCTAAATCATTTGAATCATTTCTCTTGCTTTAATAAAAATGTCTTGGTATGATATACAATTAGAAATAAGAAATACAATAATGTAAAATAAAAATCATCATTTGTCTATCTTTTAATTGTGCCATTTAATTTAACATAATAATTAAAATTTAAAATTTAATAAATATTTTAAATATATAATTATACATATATATACACNTAAGGCCTTGTACGGTCGCTCAACTCGTGCACCTTGAGGGCCACCTCTAGTGAGAATCCAATGCTCCAAAAAAAATAAGGGTTTATAAACAAGGTTCACCACATAGGGTTAGTCTGAGCCTAAGATCAAGTTGAAAGGCGAAGTTATGGACATTAGGTGAATATTTTTATTGATTAGTTTCCAACATGTCTCTTGTATGTCCTTGCCTCTTGAAAAAGTCACACTGTCATTATTTTTCAATGGTTAACTATTGTTATGATTCTGATCTGGAACTCCAAATCTATTTGTAGATGGCTTCTTTGTCGTGACTCAGTCAGATGCTTCAGCAGCATGGGATCAAGCATTATAATCCTTCATCAGCTCGAATAATGGAGTAAACTTCATCTCTTCCTTTCCATGTACTTGCACACGGAGTCGATCGAATTCCTTGTTAAGTCCAGCTAAAAATTCCTATAATCTTTCTCCTTCCACAAATATCAACATCATTGCAGCATCTTCACCACACTTCATCTTGAGATTTTTACAACAATCAAGGTCATGCCATAATCCACACAAGGTATTATAATATTCAAGAACCGACATTGCCCCTGTAAAACCAAGGAATCCATGACTTTGAAGTAATTTTGCTTTACGGTAAGCCATATGTCTTTGGCAATAGTAAAAATATACAGTTTCCACTAATTTCAGATTGCATCGAGTCCCAAAACCATGACATCATCAAAGAATCATCCACATCCAAAGTCTCAAATTTTGGATCCTCTTCACTGGGTACAAGGCCAGTCAAATGACTATGCTTCCCTTTCCCTTTCCCTTTCAATTTTGTTCGAACCACTTGAGACCAGAATAGGTAATTTATGTCATTGAGACGGTAAGAAGGTTGAATAATTTGAAGTTCATTGAGTAATATCTGGGTAGACTGGTTGAAAATCTTAGCTGGATTTGATGCTTCGAGGTAGTAGACATTTTGGATTTTTTTAAAGAAAGGGAAAATTTATGTCGAAAAAATGGCAATGAAGACCAGGTACCACAAATAATTCATAGAAGAAAAATATAGGATTGGCTTAAGAGAAACTTCTAATACCATGTGGATGAATATGAATAGAATTTCGAGCCTATATTTCTCTAATTAATGTTTACAATTTATAGAGTGCAATTATCGCTAATTCAGAAAATTAATTTCATATAAAGAGATTAGCCAAAATCTTTCTAGGAGATATTATACCCTGGCGTCCATATTTTAGCAATTAAACTAGGAAAGAGGTCAATCTATTTACAACCACACAATATCCGGGGTCATTTTCGGGGAATAGCCCGCTTTCCATTACTCAATCCCTCGTGAGATTCTAGTTCTAGACAATCATGTCATACTTTGTCCGTGCTTCTTTGGCAATCAAATCAAAGATTTAATTCCTTTTTTCCTTGTCAAACATATAGTTGAGAATTTGTTAACGATAATTTACAGTATCTGTTACCCATCACAGTCGAGGCTCTAGTCAGAAGACCATGACATAGTCTATGTGAAGATGTAAGTCAAATCTGGTCAAGTCAACGAAGAGTCAATTGTTCAAAATGAAGAAATCAAAGAAAAGCCGATGTTCTGAATCTCCTTTTGGCTAAAGTCCTCAAAGAAGAAGTTGACGCCCTTTCTCATCCAAAACGCTATATAAGTGGTTGAAGCTCTGAAATATAAGTACTATATAAGAAGCCAAAGAAATAGTCGAAACTCTCTGTCCCGCAGCTCTTCACATCGAAAAACATCCAATACAAAGCTCTCTTTGGCTGAAACCCTTACTGGCTTTTAGAGGATTTACATCCAATCTTTAGAAGTGATTGATATAACGTTTGTAATAATAAATATTTCAGCTTAATGTATAGGGTGGCTGACTTGTTGTCAATGTATTAAATGCTTAGTAGACAGAGTGATGCGAGACTTTGGCTTGGGAGATGAGGCCATGTGATTCTATCCAACGACTACCATGTTGGCCTGAACTCTATAAATAAGTAATTTTTGTAACATTTGTAAAGAGGATGCAACCCTTTATACTCGAAACCATACTCAATCTTCTCTTTTGCTTATTCCATATTTATTTGTTTGAGTTTAGATTAATTTCACATTTTTTAGTTGTTTATGATTATTTGTTTATATGCAATGATCTTTGATTATATTGTCGTTGCTCGAACATTTTTATCTCGTGTCATAGAGTATCTCCCATGTCAATAAACATCGACCTTCTCCGTCCAAATCTTCGATCAAAAATGTGTTGAAATTTATTTGCATGGACGTGAATGAGCTCAAATGACCTTTACAAAAAATGATGTCAACAGTATCAATGACCTCTAAGCATAACAAAATTATAGTTAATGACGCCCCCACGGGCATGACGCAGTGATAAAATAGTAGGATTTTTTACAGAATATCGAAGATTCGAATCCCCACGACACGTGAAAGGCAACATTTAAATGTTGAAAGGAAGAGTTCAACGGAGAGGAAAATCGTCGAATGTTCGGTTTAAGTGTATATAAGCTGTGACCGCATTCAGATTAACCTGATTTGCGAATAAGGGGAGAATGCTGCCACTCCTCAATATTAGTCGAGGGAAGCATAAAAAAAATTACAATTAATGACAGAAAAATAGAACATTTTAATTTTGTCTCAAAAAGAATTTTGATACTTTTATAACCTAACGATGTGACAAGTGATTCATCGGTTGACTCAATAGTTTGGCCTAGCTAGTGCCTAGTCAGGTTGGGTGTAATTTACCATAGTAAACTGTAACTAAAAACTGATCGGTAAATATTGTTGACAATGAGTGACAGTACTTTAGTCACTCGTTGCCTATGATATCCATCAATATCACTTACAAAATTTTGTTCTGTTTATCTATTTTAATTTTTTGTAAGTTACCAGAATATAAGTTAAAATATCATATTATTTTTTCCTTATAGTATTAGCTAAAATTTTTTACAATATCATATCAATCTATCTCTAATTTTCTTACACAATTT
>CAIGRB010004934.1:44794-79336 GCA_903798255.1 Fraxinus quadrangulata | reverse complement strand
TTTTGGAATAGTAGATTCATAGAGAATGTGTGGTTGAAAAAGAAGGAAAAGTTATTGATGTGATGGAAAATATTATTTTATTGAATAATGTGTGGTTGAAAATGAGTAGAAGAATGAGAATGAAAAAAATAACATGCCTCAAATAGGGGCTTAATAGTAATTAAACCATGAAGTTTTTGACATGTGGATAATATCAGGTCTGACTTCGTTTACAATATCATAAGGAAACCGGATGCATAAACTCCTGGTTTCTTGGATACAGTTGATATTAGTTTAAGGTTAATAATAAGTCATCAAACATATAAAGGTGATAACTGAATTTGTTTTACATAGATTAATAGAGATTTGCAATGAAATACCTAGCTGATTCCTCCTTAAATATATTCATGGGCTGTTTGTCAAGCACTGCAAATAACTCTCCCCCAGGACAAAAATCCGTTATCAAGCAAACGTGTGTAGGCGTCTGGGAGGACAGAGAGACGTCAGACGAGAATCAGATACCATATTCAAAGGCAAGCCTCTTCAACTAGGATGGAATATTGAGTCAATCAACACACACTAGTCAAGACTCAAATTTAATTAAGAAAATGCATGTATCATTTTTTCCTCAAAAATGTTACCGAAGTAAATAATTACAATGTGACCAACTAAATGCTATTTCTCATCATTTTTTCTAACTTATTTTCTATCACAGATGCACTTCCATGCACATCCCATAACGACTTCTTTTCACAAGAGGAATCCCAGCATAAAGATTACTTTTTGCCCAACTATCACGTCACAAGCATTACGTTACACACACTTTTTGAAGCATCACAGTGGAATACAGAAGACTATTTCATCCAAAGAAAACAAAATCATTAAGAGACCAAAATGAAATTTGAATAAGTATAATCAAAACAATGCTTCTGAAGATGTTTAAAATGAGACATCTAATGTTTACACAATTGCATTAAGTTGTTCATTCATATATGTACTTGAAATGGTTTTCTGATGTACAGTGTCACATCAATCAGCTACATGTTATAACAAAGGTCTGCACAATGGAACTTCCAATGAAGCTTATTTTCAGATTTGTTGTGGATTTCAAATTTCTGAAACTTTTCAAGGTTAAAATCATATATATTGAATAACAAACTTTTAAGACTTAAAAAATACAAAAGAATTATAGTTCTACATTCACACTCACTCATTCTAATATGATGAATAAATTAAATGATTTTGCATATCCATACATTTTAAGTTGTCCTCGCTCTTTTGGAACTGAGACTATGAAACATAGATTTAGCTATTAAGACCTAGTATAAAGAGTCCAAATAAATAATATGACTTAATTTATGATCCAAGGACCAACATTACAACCCTCTGGTATATCTAGAACTTTGAAAAATCAGTCAACAATTAAAGCCATGGATAGAGAAAAGGGATACCGTGCACCATAACCCCCAAAAATAATGCCCGAATACGACTAAATCTGAGTAGAATAAATTGCAAAGTGATGTAATTAGTTTGTGTGCACGTATTTCGGTGATATCTTCACAACAACATATTCAATACAAATATATGATAGAAAATGAGATGACCACAAGAATTGAGAACCTGAAACGAGGTGTAGAGTGTGGGAAGAAATGGATGGTCTAGAAGCGAGATAATTTCTCTTTCAATACATGCTCGATGAACCTGCAGATTGCTTAATGCTGTTAATATTCTATTTAATGCACAATTAATGAGGGACTTGACTTTGTTAGGTCAAGATGACTATGTACAGACAGATTTAGAAATTAGAACGGAATCAAAATGAACAAGGGTTGAAATGCAAAAATCTGTCATTACAAGTGATTAAGAAGATAACATTTGGCAGCCACTCTACCTCAGGAAAGTAGAAGTTGTCAGCAGCTTCATTATATGCAGGCAAGTTGAAGGGTTTGAACCAAAAATATTTACTAATTGTATATTATGTAGAAATATATTTTTATTTCTAATCCGTGTCACCTGTCACATTGTTTTCAAACAGAACTACCTTTATTACTAATTAGTAAAAATAGTAAAAACAGATTTCGATCTTACCTACTTATTATCATTTTTCCACACGTGTATTGCAATAATTTTATTTTTCATCTAGCTGATATGCTATATTATCTTTCAGAGAAAAAAAATGGAACTACAGCCACTATAATATTTATAGGATCCTTTACATAACAGTCTAATCTTCTTTGTGTTACTGACAAATACCCGATTGTGTAGAAGAAAATTTTTGGTTGGCATCTAATAATCACATAATTTAATGTTAAAAGTAGACAGTGGTGAGAAAAAGCTGAGGAAATGTAGGCAAATCAAGCAACAGAAAATGGTTATTCAATTTCTGTCAAGAATTCACTGTTATGATGCTATAAGCAATATAGTATAACATGAAGATATGCCTCAGATGATAGAAGAATATGAAAAATTCACTAAACGCTAAATACCTTGTTACGATTGAGCATAATAGATTTATCCATTGCCTTCATAGCGAACAGCAGACCAGTACCTTTTAATTCCACCAAATGAACACTGCGGCAAACATGGGCTCAATGAAGAAAAATGTTTTTTGAAGAAGCCTTTAATCTGAGAATCAACATGCTTCTTGGGTAGAGGGCATAGAATAACTTAAAACAGATAGTTAAATGTCCTAAGGCTGATCATATGATGTTGTCTTGAGATATATTTGTACCTTCATTAAATCTGATTAATGGGCAAAAATGATCATTTGTATTTCATGATTTTGTGTTTTATGAATAACTTCATAAAAACTAAGTGAAGAAAAAACATTTTGAGAATGTTAAGAATATAAATTATGCATTTCTTGTCACAAGATTCTTAAAAGTTCTTAGTCATAAATTACTTGTTGAGCTCTAATGAATTGGAACTAGCCTTTCATATCATTGATAAAAAAATGTTAGAATTATGCAGGTACTGGGTAGAGAAAACGTTTACTGAGATGAAAAAGATAAATTATTGACTTGAATTTAAGAGAATGGACATTATCAAGAACCAATCAAAAACTTTCTGAAGTACCTTTCAAGTTTAAAATTATCAATTCAAATGAAAAGTATGAGCATCCCTTTCATTGTATGTCATTTAGTAGAAATTTGATTGACTGATCACCTATATCCTATGCGGTCTAATTTGCCTGTTTAATCTTTTTATTATTTCAACAGTTTTATAGTGGTAATAACTTCAACCTGACAATGACATGTAGGAAGTCCTCAGTGTATAACAAAGGACCACCTAGTTTATAAATCAGTGAGTCACATTAAATTAATATACCTGCCAGTATCTCCACATCCCAAAGGTCGTACTGGTTTAAAGTGATTGAGTCCAATTTTTTCACCAGCTTCAGTGATCTACGTTGGATAAAAATAGTTTTTGTAAAGAACAAATCTGTTAGATGCTTGATAAAATGTAACAGAATGTAAGATGATCAAATCTTTCTCTGTTAGAAGTCATTCTCCATGTTGTCCTTCAAATTACAATCTTCAAATGAATTAGCGGGCGAATTCAATAATATGAAATAGGAATATGCTCTGTGTAGTTGCTTAAACTGCATAATCAAATATGTATTGATTTCCAAAATCACGGGATGAAATGGAACTTTAGATTTCCTAAATGCATGAAGAGGCCAAACTATTAAGTTTAATTTTAAAAATTAATATCCGGAAACTTTGAGTACTTAAAAGAAGAAATTGAAGATTTTCATACTACTGCATCAGCACCAAGAATTTTAAAAATAAAAATATAATGAACTTTTTCAAGACATTGCCATTTCTTAACATAAAGCAACAGTGAGTCTTCAATTCCTGGACATTGAAAAAACAGATTGGCTTCCAAACAAATGGAAGATTCATGGGACAGAAGCATGACATAACAAATATAACTATATTTTTTATTGAGTACATATTAGCAAAAGAAACACAATCATTACTTAATATTGACAAGTATGCTGCTATGCAAGACACATCAGAAGCTACTTTGAAGAACCGAGTACTACACTGGCCAAACCTTTTCTAATCCAAAGAGAATTATGGAGTCCAAAAGACACTAAGAAGCTGATTTTCAGTAATTTATGTCCTTGTTTTTTTTATGTTATTTTATTCTTGAACCTTAAATTAAGGGCTTTTACATCCTTACGCAGGTTGTAGGGTTCTTCTTTGCCTATGTTTTCTGTATAAACAGTCTCCTGTAGTTTTTGGAGGGTTGTTTATTGAATAAACATATAAAAATTGGAGTGTTTCCGATCCTATCTATCTAATCTCAGCATAGGACAATATAATATCTCTTATTTGATTTTTTGCTTCAGCCTACTTAAACTCGTATTCTAAACAAAACCAAAAGTTGCAATAGATATGCTTCCCTATAAATAAGAAAAAAAACATGAAGTCAAAATAGAAGGCTTCAGAAGCAAGTACAAGTCATGTTATCTTTGTAAATGATCCAATTAGCACTCATAATAGAAGCAACATTCCTCAATAAGATAAAAATGCAAAATTCTATTTCCATGCTAGAAAAAGTCTCATGATTTATGAAGAAATCACCATGAACTTCAATCTTCAAACGATCTAAAAGAAACTGAAAAGTTGAACACTTGCAAATTGGAACTGTGACATAAGATTCTCAATCTCCCTTGGTGCCAAAAGTAATGAAACACAACATATCTCAGCACAAATCAAAATAATGTAGCATGACTATTTAGATGTGAACAATTACATCCTGAAAACGTGATTGATTGAACTATTAATGATATGCAAACTTCACAAGTTTATACCTTTCTTATTGCTGCCCAAGAAGTACTATCTCGTTTGTGGGGCCTCGGGAATACAGGTTGAGAGTGCAAAGACCACAAGTCTTCTGGTGTCTGAAAGTGGCACAGCATGGAGTTACATTAGTGACAACTCAAATGAGAACTCACACTTCTATTGTATTAATGCAACGATCTCAGGAGAAAATCATTGAATGAGATCGCGTCCTTCTGTAATCTAAGCCTTGCCTTTTCTTCTATGCACTCCACAATTGATTCAATTAGTTTGATTTTAGTGAAAAATCACGTTAACAGTTTTATCTGAATTTACAGATGGAGAGAAAGAAATACCTTACCAGGTTGGCATCAGGAAGTTCTCGAACAGCCTCATCAACATTTTCTGCTGTAGCTTTGACCTGGCAAAAAGAAATATTCAACTGATAATTAGACATCTTGAAATTTAAGTGATTTAGGTGGAAATATAGCAACAAACATGGGAGGATTTTGAAATGAGAACTTCTAATAACAGAAACTATTCAATAGACTTCAAACTTTAAGGATTTTAGTTTCTCAAAATGTATTTCAGAATAATTCAATATTAAGCATTCTAATGTATACAAAACTCTTTGGTAGTCTGCAAGTGGCACTAATAAGGAACAGAAGCTTTTCACATAGAGAAATTCCGCTATAGTAATATTTCCTGTTGTAATTACATGTGTAATGCTATAATCCTGGTAAAGTTATATTTGATGTCAAGTTGGAAATTTTATTTGACCACGGGAACAAAAAATGGTTAGAGTATCCCCAAACCTTAGCATCCTAAGTGCCTAACAAAAACTCAAACTGCCCTAGCTTTATGTCATAAACTTTTATGGCATACACTAGAATACCACCATCAATCTATTGGCTCAGCATTTCCCGAAGGGAGAAAAAATGGATAGAGACCCCTAGAAACCTAGGTATCGAATAGAAACTCAGACTATCATAGCATGTCTTAAACTTCTATGACTTACGACAATATATAAGCATCAAACTAGTAGCTCCGAGTTCCCTTTATATAAATATTTTGCAATCACAGAAGCAGATAACAGGCACAGGAAAATCATCATTTTCTGTGCAAAAGAATGACCAAACATACCAATAGAAATGGTCAAGCTTGAATCTATGATTTTTATTCTGCTATCAGCAATGCTGAAGCGTCAGTGCAAGATACTTGCACTTATTTTCAAACGAGATACACTGGTGAAGACATCTTTGTATATTTAGTTGGATATCCTAATATCCATACATGACTTGCATGCCATTTTTTCGTGAGTCTCCTTTAGCAGAAATGATTAAGGAACTCATTGCTTTTGCTCAATTTTCTTTCAGTCGGTCTTAGAAAGCATACATATGCAGGCAACATATATAGATTAGATAGATTACTTTGAACTAGCCAAGCTTGACATTAATATGTGTTTAGAGATAGAACTCAGCTGTTCCATGAGAGAGTTGACTCATGATCATTATAGGGTTGTCCACCATTGGGCTGTGGGGTATCTTGAGAGACGAGGCTAATGCAAAAGCGTTGTTAGGTTTTCAACTCTGTCTTAATATTTGGTTGGTGATTATAGGTGCTAAATCTAAGATACCAATTGATGCAAAAAAGATTAATGTTTCAGTCTCTTTAATATCTTGAATTATTATTATAATGAGAAGGTTTTATTTGGTCTACTAACCTCATGTTTGACCATGATTTCAATAGAGAGGGCAATCAAGCAGCAGGTGGTTACCCACCTGTCTGGTTTATGATCAAGTGCGAGATCTCTCCTTGAACTCCATATTTCCTCGTTAAAATAAATTTTGGGATATGGGCATAAGACACTCTGCCTAGGTACTATCTTAGGATTTAGTAGCACTGCTAAACCACCTCATCTAAAACTTATACTATTACACAGAGGACAAACATATTTATTAACTGAGGTCTTCAGCAAGTACTTATCTTTTGCCTTTCTCATACTTGATTTATATTATGTGATTAAAAAATACATAATATCCCAGCAAACTCCCTCCAAGTTCTTCGCAAAGAAAAAAAGATAATGACAAAAGATGTACCAGCTTAGCACTGTCTTGCTCTGCGTTCTCAGAGAGACGGTTTCTAAGTGGTTCCACGTGATCACTTCCATCTAGTTGGACACCAATGAAGTATTGGAGTTCCCCCTGAGAATGTTCCAAAAGATAACAAACAAAATTTCAGTATCCATTAACTAAAAATTCTTTAGTGTCAATAACAACGAAACTAGATATGAAAACGGGTAGGTACCTTCTGATCACGCATAGGTTGCAAGTGGAATAAGTTCCAGAATTTCTTGCCTACAATTTTTTATTTACATAAAGAAGTATAAGTCCAAGTGCATAGTAAACGTTGACTTTTATCCTCAAAATATTGAATGTTATACTGTACCACTCTTAGTATAATTAATTAACTGAACGGTAATTTCTCTTTGCTCTCTGATGGCATCTCTTATCTTTGAAACAGTTGCTTGATCAGTTTCAGGTCCCTGAAGAAACCTGGAATTATCTCAACTATATGAGGAAACAATGTGTTTCTGTGACAAGCCGAAAACAAGGAAAGTTCCACAAAAAGGACATCTTGCATGAGGGATAGGGAAGAACAGCATTTAAGATGGAAGTTTCACAAAGCAGTAACTTTCATACCTGCAGTTCCTTCCCAAAATTTCTTCACGTGTATACTCCGTCAGTTCAAGAAAGCTATCAGATGCAAATATCTGCAAGTCAAAAACCACATTCTTATGTATCCGGAGCAAGATATCTCCAAAAGAGTGATACAAGAAAGAAAAAGGAATAATACACTTCTCTTAGCCACATTGGTAAACCATATCAAACATAAAACATAAAGCTGAATTTTTTAAAGGTTGGTTGAATATTTTCAGATTTTGCATGGAAAAAAGTAACAATTTTCTGAAAAACAATGTCAACATGAACAGAAGATTGTACTGAAACTTGGATATGTAGACATGATCTTACAATTGGGCAATCAGGAAGTCTAGGGTCTGATATCACAAAATTTTTTTCAATGCGTTCCAGTGTTGTTGCCAGATCAATGCCTTGACGTATATCCCTTTCTCTTTCAACATGGTCCCAGCTGTCTGTTCGTTCTACGTCTTTTGTCATCAAAATCTCTGGCTCGATTCTTGGTTCATTTTCTTGCATACTTGCAGACCTCCCTTTGAAACTGCAGAAAATTGAAGTATTGTTTTAGCAAGACTGAATGCTATGCAATAGACAGATGCTGCCATTGAAAGATGGTTTTAGCAAGACTGAATGCTATGCAATAGACAGATGCCATCATTGGCGATCAAGTTTGTTTTCCCTTTGAATTGAGTGGAGTTTCTTGTACAATCCCTCACCTTTGAAAGATAGTTACCAGCTATGTAGGACAGTAATGCATAAATTTCAGAAGTGGAAAATGTAAAGCAAAAAGGACTGACCCCATCAAGGAATTGCGTCCAGATTTGCTAGACCCGCTGCCAGTATCCTGACGAGTACTCTTACTATGCAAGTCCTTTCTTGAATCCCGTTGAGATATTTTTCGTCCTGGTGTACCTGTATTACCCATTTCAGCTGGTCCAGGGAGCATATAATCTAGATTTAACTTGTCATTTTCATGCTCGGCAGTGGTGTCATGACTCAGAGACTTCATGTGAGATTGTGGATGCTTAACAGTTTGTACAACCTCCGTGATGGATCCAAAAGCCTTTTCCTTCTGACGAGCTAAGACAAAAAATGAATAAAATTTCAAAAACAATTTAGTAAGTTTTGAGAAGTTTCAACTTGAACTACTTACCATCATAGCGAATTAATGACTTGGGTAATCCATTTGGTCGTAGTGCTTTGTCATTTGCCCCTTCTGTGTATTTGCTTACCTCAACCTGCATTCTGCCAAAAAGTATTGGATTTGTCATTACGAGAGAAATTGTTAACCTGCAGTCAGAAAGCAGCAATGAAGGGAAATTTTACCCAATAAATTTTATGGTTCGTCCATTGTTATCTTTGACCGGAGTGACTGTCAGCAAATTCCAGAAAGGGGTACCGTCCTTCTTGTAGTTGAGAAGCCTCCCACAATAACTTGTCCCAGTTCTTGTTGCATTCCCTATCTTCTCCACCTCATTCGGATCTGTATCAGGGCCCTGCAGGAACCGACTGAACAAAGGAAATGATGACAACCTTCAACTTCTTCCCAAACTTCCGTTGTATTTAACCAATCCAAAACTTTGAAACGACTCTAATAATAAGCCCATTTTTGAAACCAGTTGGGTCAAGAAAACAGAAGACTTCCCACGTTGATATTCAATTGTCATCATAACAAGCTGTTTGGAGTTGAAAGAGTTCTCAAAGTCCTACAATAACTTAGTAGGGGCGACTAAAGCATTTGTGATTCACTTTTCAAAGAGAAACGTCTTAGTTTTGAATCCAATACTTTGTTTTGTCCCTAAATTCATCAAGAATCATATGCTCAAAAAAAGTTCTAAACATGCACAAAAATGTTAGTAGCGGTCCCTGACATTTCTAATTTTTTGCAAAATTTACTTTAACCTACATTTTGTGCCGTGAAGGTCCTAATCTTTCATAAATATGCAACTGGAGTCCATTAAGATGGAAACCGTCCACTTTTCCATTAGTTAACCAAAAATAGAAATTTTGATCAATTTTGACCAAATTAAAAAGGGCAAAATAGTACTTTACATTTGTTTCATATTAAATAAGTTATTAATTAAATTAAAAAACAAAAAATAAATATAAATATATAAACCCCCACCCAAAAAATAAATAAAAATAAACTGCCCCCATCCTCGCGCCCTATCCCCAAATCCTTCATCTTCTCCACCCCACCCCACTCCATCCCCAAATCCTTCATCTTTGCTAATAGTGGCCAAATTCAAGAATTACAACAGCAATTGGATTCGTAGTGAATTGCTCAAGTCCCATTTGCAGAGTTTTCGGACAATAAACCATGTCCGATGAATTTGGAAGTTAATTCAAAAGCTTCTTGTTGTGCAAAAGAAAATGGGAAATAAGTGGTGCTGCTGGGTTCGAGTTTTTCTGTGAAATTGAGCGATGAATGGGCAAAGACGATGGAGGAAATTTATGTGAAATTGAGCAGTAGTGCTAGGTTCGATACTCTGTGAAGTTTCTTTTATACCATTATTGGGACTATGCTTTCAATCGAATGCAAATTAATCGATTTACTTGTGGGGTTTGTTGATTTAGACAATTTTTGTGTTCTAGTGGCGTTCTGTTCTGATTTTTGCGACCAGAAAATTTTGTTACAATAGCAATGGTGATGGCATCCTGTGTTCTATGGGCATTTCTTGGTTTTTTCTGTGGAGAGTGCCAGCACTGGTAGTGGGAGTGGCGAGGAAAGGGAGTTGTGGTGACGGTGACAGCGCTCAAGGTGACGGTGGTGGCTGGGTGGTAGTGCCATGCCAGAGAAGAAAAGGAAGAAAAGAGGTTTTGATTTGGGGGTAGGGGTTTATATATTTTTATTTATTTATTTTTAATTTAATTAAATAACTTATTTAATAAAAAAAAAATGTAAAATATTATTTTGCCATATTTAATTTGGTCAAATTTGATTAAATTTTCTATTTTTTGGTCCACTAATAGAAAACTGGACATTTTCTGTCCAAATGGACTCCAGCTGCAAATTTATAAAAAGTTAGGGACATTCACTTACACAAAATGAAGATTAGGATAAAATCTACAAAAAATTGAAAATATTAGGGACCACTGCTGCAATTTTCCCTAATATTTTTTTCCTAACATTTTGCCAATGCCGATTTCATGACAATACCTTTTTAGGTGCTAATGCCATGGCCACTTAAGTTTCCCTAAAAGCAAAGAGATTAGAATTCATGAAAATATTTTGAAGCGCTAAAACTCTGAGATGAGGTCGTGTATTATCAGGATGAGTAGAAGATCTGCTCCTAGAATTCTTGGAGTTCATTATTGGAATGTGTTGGTGTGAAGTACTGTACCAAACTATACAGGTACGATAAATAATATTTTAGCTTCTTTTTCCATATCGTCGACCTTATCCACATGTAATAAATGCTCCAACGTAAACACATACGGATGGAAATGAATATTTTAACTCACCAGTTTCTTCCAATAACTTCTTTTGAAGAATAACCAGTCATTGTGAAAAAGCCACTGCTGGCATACACAATGGGGCAATCAGGTTTGGTTGCATCAGAGACGACAAAAGTCTGTTGCAATGTTGCCAGTGCATCCTTTAGCTCCTGAGATACCCTCGGAATTTGAGATCCAATATTCGATTCCTCTGATGTCCTCGTAGATCCGACCCCAAATCTCTCTGAGGAGTTCTTGCTTCTTTCTCCTTCTCCAGACAAATTCTTTGAGTCCACACGAAAGACACCATCTCCAACATCTGCCTCAATCGTAAGCCCCCATTCTGAGGTCCTTTGAGCAATTTTAGACTCAACACTTGCAGCGGCCTCAAACGCCATCCATTTACTTACATCCTCTTTGTTGCCGGGATAAATTCTAGACACTAAATCTTGCTTTTCAACATCCCCACTTCCCGCTGGTTTGAACACGTCCGAAGATAGCCTTTCCTCTCTATAAGCATCAATTGATGACTTCATTTCCGATTCTCTTTACAGCGAACGAATTACAACAATTTCAGCGAACCCATCTTGAAATCATCCCTTGTTCTAAACCAGAGTAACTTCTCTCCATTAGAAATCAACAAAAGAAGAACTGACGAATACAGAATGATCCACCTATTCAAGTCTGATAGCACATAAAATTAGCAATTAAACACAGCTTACTACTACTATAACATAAACAGATGAAGAGAGATTATGATGAAACGTAAACCCATAAAAGAATTTACTGAAAGTGGGGATTGAACACAGCCCAACCTTGAAGCTTCACTGTTTGTAACGTTCCAAGCAAACTTTAACTGGGAAGAGCAATCTGAACCAGAAGAAGAGATAATGGAAAGATAATGTTCACAGAATTAATAGGATTTCAAGTAGTGCCATTTGTTCAATATACGTGGCCATCATTTGCAACACCTGATGGTCGAGAAAAGACCCTTCATTTCACATTCCTAACCGTTTCTCGCGCTATATGTCCTCAGTTAAAATATCGTTATCAAAGAAGAAATGGGCCCTCATTTTCTATTCTGGAAAAATGGTGAAAACTGAAAAGTGAAAACTTTACTTGAATTGAAGCAGAAGTGAACTTTTCATTTTCATCGTGATAGAAGGTTGACGTTTCGAAGTCTTTCCAAAGCCCTTAAAGTCAAGTAAGCAATTAATCTGATTAAGACTCAACTTGCACACGGATTTCAAGGTCGATATGAAAAATTTTCGTATCGAAGAAAATTGAACATTAAGCCTTTGTTTGATTCGCGTTATTTTTTTATTCTCGTTCTTCTACTTATTTTTAATCATACATTCTTCAATAAAATAATATTTTCTATCACATCAATAATTTTTCCTTCTTTTTCAATCACATATTTTTCATCAATTTACTATTTAAAAATATATTCTTTCAAAATGACGTGGCTCAAACTCACATAAACCTTTATATCAATTAGAAAAGTAAAAAAAAAGATAGTGTTTGACCCCCATTATTTCATTTTCTGAATTGTGGGTAATTCTAAGACACACACCATCCATGATTGATTATTGGGGATCGTCACAAGTTCAAAATTTTGATTTCCCAGTTTACCCTTCAAATAAATGGTGAGAGGTTATTTAAAAGTTAAGAAATGGCAAGGTTATTTTTGGAAATTGGTTTTTAAAAATGAGGGTGTTTTTGACCTTTTGAATTTCAACGTTTTTTTGCAACAATTAGAATGTCTGTGCACTTATAATTTCTTAACGATTAATTTAATGTTTGAAAATGAAAAGGCTCATTAAAATTTGGAACAGCGGGGCTCAAACACACGCTAAATATATATTCGCACCAAGATTAAATTAACAGGTATACATATGCCAACAACATTGTTGATTTTGTAAAGGGTGACGAAATGTGTTAAAAAGTTGTGAGGCTGAAAATTTCTATCTAGAACAGTTTGCAGATAAGAGAATTAATGGGTGTCAATTGAGGGCCATTACCTTGAAGTGACATCTATCTAACTACCATTAACCTCTACCCTACCTAAAATTGAATCTTTCCATATTGCCTCTTTGGCATCATTATTATTGAACACTAGGAAACAAATTGGGAGAAGCCAAGAGAATGAGTTGAATGGTACCTCTTTTATGTACTAGGTCCAATTAATTTTGAATATAAATATTTTTAATATATAATTGATGCATATTTATAATAAAAAATATTATTTAATTAAATTAATATTCTAATAAATTAAATAATAGAATCCGTATATTCGAATTTTAGTATTTTGTTAATCACAAGAAGTTATGATTGTGAAATACAAATTACGTATGACTGAATCTTAAATCATCTATGGTCATAAATAATAACGAAATACGGATAGACCATTACGCGTGGCATTTCTTACTTGTCAAGCTAAAGTGTGGGACACTTAAATGAACACGTGTGTATTTTGTTATAGATCAAAACATAGGAGACCCGTTGAGGGAGATTCTACATTGATGACTATCTGAGTATTAGTGGTTAATCTCTAACATTTGGTAATGGAATCGGTCATTTGACTTGAGATCATCATAGTGCATTTTTTATGAGAACAGTCATATTTTGATGACGGGATGTTACTCTGTAAAGGATCGCCAATACAACATCGTTTCGGGCATGGGTATGTTGAAAATCATATGAATGTTATGAATGATCAGCAGATGATTCATCACTTTTAGTTAGTAATAGATTATGATCTACATTCAGTTAAGTTAATAACAAAATCCTTGGTCAAAGTATATTCATAAGTCGAAAAAAAAATTCGACTTATATTGACTTAATATGAGATGAAATATATGATCGATAATTGAGATTGACACATAATCCATATCTCATAATTGATCAAATCATATTGATAAAAAGATTATAGTTTCATGGTATACGAACAATTTTGATTTTGTCTCATTGGAGATTAGACAATTGGACATCTGTGAATTACAAATCGTGATTGTTCGTGTTCCAAGATTAGCAAAGCAGTTTGCAAAATTTACAAAATGTATATTTCTATCACAGATTCTTTCTCAACACAAAGAAGATTTTGGGTGGAAATTGAAATTTATTTATTTTTCGTTGTGCATATTAAGTAAATTCCCAATAACCTCAATAAAGAGTAACAAAATTTTTACACAAGCACAAAAAATATTGATACGCATATTATTCTTATCTCGTTCTGTCTATGAAGTTCTAAATATGTAGACTCGTGACTTTTTGAAAAAGAGTTACGAGCTCATAGCATTCTTGAAATAGCTCAAAACTTACTTTTAAGTCTACTTTTAATTTCAAACAGTAATTTTAATTTAATGCGAAATTAGATGACCTATTTGAAGATCTATTATTAAAAACTCATTTGTAGCATCATCTCGACAAAACACTAATTAAACAAACATGAGAAATATAATTCATTGCTTTATAATTTATGAGGCCGAGTAGACCCTCAAAAGAAATACAAACTACAACTGTTTTTGAGTAGTGTTCACAAAAATTGCACGTTCGATAGAATTTCATTACGTTGCAATGGTTACTAAGTGAAAACTATCATTTACCATAACGAAGTTTATTCAACGAGAAATCTTTAGATAAATTTTGTGAATTTTGCAAAAGAATGTATCTTCCTATATAGGGTCGGTCACTAGCTATTAGTCGTAGATATGATTTTTCTGTTCAAGTCACGATCGTTTAGCGATCAACCAACCAAAACATTCAAAAATTAAATGTAAGTTCAAATATATAGCTCTTGCATTCAATTGATACCTAGAAAGTGTCAAAATAATCAAAGTCCAAGAAGTACATATTTTCAAACTTAAAAAATTGCAATATTATCCCAAATTTCTCAAAATCTTCGAATTTAGCCCATATTAGTTTCTTAGCAATTGGGTCGGGCCACCAACCCTGTGAATTCGGCCCTAAAGGTCGGCCCGAGGCATAACACGCCGTAGAGGGAGGGACAGAGCCTCCGTTTCAATCACCTACGGTAAACAACAATGGAATCCTTAATCCTGCAACTCCATGATATCGCCGCCGTGAAATTCGGAAACTTCAAGCTGAAATCAGGCATCTCCTCTCCTATCTACATTGACCTCCGCTTAACCGTCTCTTACCCATCTCTCCTCCGTCAAATCTCTCAAACCCTCATCGCCACCGTCCCGTCATCCACTAGATACGACGTCGTCTGCGGAGTGCCCTACACTGCCCTCCCGATTGCCACCAGCATTTCTATATCGTCTAATGTTCCCATGCTCATGCGCCGAAAGGAGGTTAAGGATTACGGCACCGCCAAGGCCATTGAGGGCGCATTTACTCCCAATCAAATTTGCCTTATTGTTGAAGACCTCGTTACTAGTGGCGCTTCCGTGCTGGAGACGGCAGCGCCACTCCGTGCTGCAGGACTTAAAGTCACCGATGCTGTCGTCATGATTGATAGGTTAATATTGTATATGTAATTGTTCAATTAAGAATGATTTTTATGTTTTAATATCTCCTTAAAATGCTCTTTCTTTTTCCACAACAATATTGAGACAGGGAACAAGGAGGGAGGGAAAATTTGGCTGAAAATGGGATAACACTGCACCCGATGGTGAAGCTGACTGAACTGGTGAAGATATTGAAGGAGAAGGGGAGAGTCTCAGAGGAGACGGAGAAGATGGTTATGAAATTTTTGGAGGAGAATCGGAAGGTGGCGATGCCAATACGAGATGCAATAGCTGAGGAGAAGCTTAGAGAAAGAATTCCATATGGGGAGAGGGCAAAGATGGCAAAGAATCCAACAGGAAAGAGGTTGTTTGAGATAATGGTGCAGAAGGAGACTAACTTGTGTTTAGCTGCTGATGTTGCCACCGCTGCTGAATTGCTTGACATTGCTGACAAGGTGAGAAAAGAAAACTATAAATTGAAATTTACTAATTTTTTATGCTTATTTTTGCTGGCTAAAAATGAGTAGCTAATTTACACAAACATCATGTTAATTTCTGCAGGTTGGACCTGAAATCTGCATGTTAAAAACCCATGTGGATATATTGCCTGATTTTAATCCTGATTTTGGATCTAAACTTCGATCGGTATATTTCTATCTTGTGAACTTCTACAAATAATTATTTGCCAATGATTTGGACTATAGTTCTATTTATATTATGAGGAGCCACGGTTTTAAGCATAATTGTCATTGCTCCCCTGCACATCTAGTTGCCAGGATAACTTTTAGTTTTGCTTAGTCGCCACTTCTTTAATGAATATAATTTATTTTTTATATCTTGTCAATGAATGTTGTAGAAATGAGGATATTAAGAAAAATATGTGGTCGCATTAGATGGATAAAGTAAAAGCGAAGAAATACATTAACAAATGGAGTTGAAAATAAATTGAATAAATAATTACTTGCATGATTGTGGCATGTCTTGTTTAGAGTATTCAATCACAAAAGTGATTTAGAATTAAGTTAGAATTAGGATAACTGGATTAAAATTATCCTAGCAAGATGAATGTAAAAGTTTTTGACTTCATTGACATTCTTAGTAGATGTAGTGCTTCATAGGATGCAATGACTTAAAAGGACTTAATATATTCAGCACAAATTTATTGAAATATGACGGGGCTTGTTGCTGTCATTCTTCCCATCTTTTTCAAAAAACTGTTGCATAGGCAATGGCTGGGCTATCTGATAATAGATAACAAACTTTTTCTTAACTCTGAAGTCCTGCATTTCCAAACTCTCTCAATAATTATGTCTTTCTGTTTCTACTCCATAATTCGTTGAATGAATTCTTATAACAATCCATCAAATAGAACTATTATAACCTTGTCATGGAAAAGATTTGTGTATGTTGTATTTTGTTCGTAACAAAAAAGTTAGTAGTTGAAATGTACTGATTGATCTTTCCTAATTTTACTCGTCCTTTATGAAGATTGCAGACAAACACAAATTTTTAATCTTCGAAGATCGAAAGTTCGCTGACATTGGCAACACGGTCACAATGCAATATGAAGGGTCAGAATGGTCTTACTCTGCTTTTGTATCAATTTTTCTTCAGTTTCTTTTTCTCGAGAAATCTGTTTTTTATTTATTTATTGTTATTTTAATTTTTTTCTGCAGAGGTATCTTCCATATATTGGACTGGGCAGATATAGTAAATGCTCATATTATTTCAGGGCCAGGAATTGTGGATGGCCTGAAATTAAAGGTTTGCATTTCCTGTTCTTTTGCTGTGGTTTGGATAATGATAGCTTTAAAATTACTCCAAATCTGATATGAAGTTGTATGCTGTACTAGGGTTTATCTCAGGGTAGGGGCCTTCTGCTGATTGCTGAAATGAGTTCATCTGGTAACCTTGCCACAGGTGATTACACAGCTGCAGCAGTGAAAATTGCTGAAGATCATCCAGATTTTGTTATTGGCTTCATCTCTGTCAATCCTGCATCATGGCCTGGTGGACCTCTAAATCCATATCTTGTACATGCAACCCCTGGTGTTCAATTGGCAAAAGGTGGAGATGCTTTCGGCCAACAATATAACACCCCATATTCTGTAAGTATAACACAACCCGTCTTATTATAAGTTTTTCCAAGCCTCGTAATAACACAAATTTTTGTTCTAGGTCATTTCTGATCGAGGCAGTGACATCATAATTGTTGGCCGTGGAATTATAAAGGCAGCAAATCCTGCAGAGGCAGCTCGTGAATACCGGCTTCAAGGATGGAATGCATATTTGGTCAATTGCAAATGAATAATGCGCAATTTTGGTTGCCCGCAATGCTTGACATTTTGAACATTTTTTTGCCATAATCAAAGGTTAGAATTTTGTGTGAGCTAACTGCATTGTCTGGGAGTAGGCTTGATGTGGGATTACCAAAAATTTTCAATCATTGAGTACAAAATGTGCATTTATATATGGAGTTTTATTTTAGGATTGAAGGGTGCTTAACAGTTTTTTCCGGCACAAAATGCATTCCCTCAGGACTGTGTTTATCTGAGCTCATTTCATTTTGCATAGCATCGAACTCTGTTATTGCCTCCAGCTTTCTTTTATTATCCTGGTGCTGCGGAAGATGCCGTGATGCAATTTCCTGATCTCAGTCTGGATATGATGCAAAAGAAAATGAAGTGCCCTCAAGTTATTGGCAGCATTTGTATTTATCTGATTTTATGCATTTATTGGCTAGGCTAGACTAGACTCAACTCAACTGGACTCGACTCGAGTGGACAAGATGTTTTGTTTATTCAGTGTTGTCTAGTATATTGCAATCCACGTACCAAACGTGTCATGAAAGTTTGGAGTTCTATATAAGAAACTCTAAACTTGCATAACTAGTTCTTGGAAGAATGATTAAAGCTTAATTTTGTATTCTTGTTTGGTTTATAATGAACAATCATGCTACATATACATCTTATTTTACATCATTTTTGACATTGTGCCATGTGTCGACACATTATTAGACAGTTTAAACACACACACACACACACACACACTTTTCCGCTCAACACTTTTTGAATTCTCACATAATGTCAAAAAAAGTGTACACCATAGAATGTACAGTTAGCATAATTCTTATAATGAATGTGCTAAGGGACAGATTGACAAGAATGAATTGATTTTACTTGCATATTGCTTCTTGCGTTGTCATTTATTTTTCTGTTTATATTTTGAAGAACGCTCGAACAAAAGTATATGTTAAAAATAAATTTGAAAAAAAATAAAATTATATGTGTGTGTGTGTGTGTGTGTTGGTAATTTCGTAATTTGTGGCTTAGCAACTTTTTCTGCAAAGGTTTCAACTTTATTTTCTGAATATTTCCTAAATTTCCGAAATGAAAATCCCGTTCTTTTTCTTTTGTAATTTTATGAACAATGAAACTTTGGGCAACTCTACAATTAATTCCCAAATTATGGGCGCTCTTTGGAAATTTACTGCTATTAATGTAACAGTTAGGAACTACAATGTTAAAAATAACTTTAGTGACCAATTAGCTTAATTACTCAAAACTTCAGTGATCATTAACTTAATTATCCCTTATTTCGAGGGAAAAAGTGAAAAAGTTTTAATTTAGACAAGTAAAACGTAAAAAACTACTTATTTATACACCCAACTTCACATGTAACATCACATTGAGAACTTGTAACTCATATCTCACACTTTCCATGCAAAGCATCAAATCTCACTTCTTGCTTGAAATTGCCTATATAAAGAACCTTTACTACACATACTTTCATCAATAGGTGGAGAATGAGAAAAATGGGTGCTTCTAAAGTTGCTGGTTTGATGCTGTACCTCTCCATTTTAAGTGCTGAAATCATCATTTCAAGCAATAGAATGATGGTGAGTGCACAGTGTCAAGGGAATTTTCAGGGTCTTGTACAAGAATGCTCACAATATGTTCAAAAAGGTGGGCGAAAACAAAAACCTTCTCAAGGATGTTGCAATATTGTCAAGACAGTAAACTTGTCTTGTGTCTGCCAACACATTACTCCAGATGTTGAGCAAATTATTAGCATGGAGAAGGCTGCCTATGTTGCAGGGTTCTGCGGAAAACCGTTACCTCACGGAACCAAATGTGGCAGTAAGAAAATTATAACTTTTTTTACCACGTCGATTTTTAGTGTTAACATAATCTAAACCGGCTACATTGCAAGTCATTGTCGATCAATTTATTATAATGGTTGTCTATTTAGCCGTTGTGGAAACTTGTTGAAAGAAAAATTGGGACATTTTAAGTAATAATTTATTAGCGTCCTCAGAAAAACTTGTTATTATAATGAAAATCAAAACGTTACTGTGTGTTGTGTTTTGCCATCAACGTATTAATTTTTCTTCTATATTTCTATTTGCTGCAGGTTACACAGTTCCATGAGGTTGAGTGAATGATGTAGAGATAAAGATACAATTGGTACTGAATAAATGCAAATGGTTTCAATATTATCTTTGTAATAGGATATATTGAAAGAAACTATTAGTTGCTTAAATTTTGACTTTTCGAGTAATTCTTGTTTCGCATTTCGACAATTACTTCGTGTATTCTCGAATTACTAGAACCACTCATGTGGATCTTAATATTGTGTTACTAAAAACTGGGGCATAATTCTGACTGTCTTCAATAAAATTCAAGAACTCAATATTTCAAGCTCTCTGTCGAAAACTTGCGTCCATCGATCATAATAGTCACCACCAAAGTCCGAAATTTTTAATGTTATCATTAAAAACTGGTAGTTATATATAGGTCCTCTCTCTAAGTCATATTCAATGTATCCCATCACTTGGAACCATACTAAAAATCCGAGTTTGACAAATAAGATAAATAGCATATAGTTGAAGGCCGACATACTCCAATTTAGAGTGAGGTGCCTTAACTCAATGTTGAACGAATTTTTTGGCCGAATTTTTTGGCCTTCATCAAACACAATGTGTCGATAAACAAAAAGTTGTGGATAAAAACAACGTAAATTGATGACACGGAAATGAGCAAAAGTTGAAAGCCTTCTTTAATGGTAATACAATAAAGTTGCTTGTACATAATATTTTGACAAAAAGTCACTTGGCGGCCCCCTATTGGAGGGGGGATGCGCCCGCCACCAAATGACTATTTGTCAAAATAGTTGTCAAATTATTAAGTATAAGGAGCATGATTCATAATAAAATATGGCGCAATGTGAATATAATAATACCCTTTTACGGATAAAAGATTAAATTCTCTCTTTCAGAAATTTCTAAATTCACTTTTTTAGATAGGTTTTGGGGGTAAAAATATAATTTGGACATATATGAGGGTTTATTCTTCTCTTCTGTAACCCCTTTGCTCAATTTACTTGCCGTTTCTCTCGGCGTCGACCGTATCGAATCATCATAAAATGCAGCAGGTGAGTCAAAATCAAACCTTTGCACTACATTAAGAATACATGGGTGCGGATTTGTGTGTTTTTGCATTAACTGATATGATTGGATGTGAAAGGCTGGGGGATCCGTCTCGGAAGTAGAAGTCACATGGGAGGACCAGCAGAATATTAACAAGTTTGGCAGATTAAATAACAGGCTTCACGAACTCGAAGATGAAATCAAGATCGCTAAGGTATCCCTTTTGGGCCTTTTCACTTCTTTATTGGATTTTTTTTTCTCGGATTTTCAAGGTGCGTTCTTTAATGGTTTTTGCCATGTTCTTATTCTTTTATTTTAGATATGTGGTTTGTGTGACTTGATCGCGAGGAATATACAAGAAAATTAAACATAAGTAATACCGATTTATGAATTTTAAAAAAAGATTCCAAATAGTTATAATGAATTATGATAATAATTTAGAAAGGGAAATTCGACTTAGTTACGAACTTACCATTAGAAATTAAGAGTGAGAATATACAAAAGATGCGCACAATATATACATATATGTTATATGTAACTTTGTGGGCTCAAATTGCTAGCAGTCGATCAGTGTATGGTTTGGTTCAGTGAGTAGTACTAGATTTGGAGGAAACTCTCAGCTCAAGCAAATGATGCAATAATATCCTGTGATGTTGAGGTTCGAGACAGATCTTTTTCATTTGTTTTGCTTGTTTGAAGTTGTTTAATGACTAAAAATTAATATTGAGAGGAGCATGATGTTTTGGCAGTGAAGTTGTGCTCTGAAGTAGGAAAATTGGTCTTTTAGGTGATGCTTGAAAAGTAACATAAATAATGTATGGAGGCCTTTGAGTTGAAAGATGCAGTGACCTCTGTAAGGCAGGGTCAATTCAATTAAAGAAAATGTTGCATAGTATAATGACCTAAATATCTTCCTTCGAAATTAACCTGGATTTCATTTCTTAAAAGGCACGGAAATTTGAGGGATTTTTTCTTTTGGAATGAAAAACTGTCATGGAGTTTCACTTCGTCTAGGTGATTTTTGTTTGTGGTGTACTGGGAGTGAGATTGGCTGTTGTCCACAGGGTTCAGCTGCATAAATGGATGGGCCATTTTCCCAGTTTGATTTTCAATGGAAGAGGATTACAGAATCTAAGTTTTATATTTATTTGCGTGACTGCTTGAGTAGTTGTCAGAATTTCCCATGGCTCTGAAATGGAATTTCTGAGACATGGAGGATTTCACAGATGGCTTTGATTTAGGTAATGATGGCTCAATACATTTTTTGTGATTGGAAACATGGGCCTTGACAACATGTTTCCACATCATTTTGTAGTAATGAAAAATAATAGAATCCAACACCAAAACTATTGTAACTTCTGAGTCAGGATTTAGTTTAGGATTTTTTGTAGAAATAGATTGAAATATCCAGTTTTAGATGAAATATTCTTTCACCCAGGAGGCCTTTAACTTAGAATTTGTGAATCATATTTAGAAATTCAACTTCATACTGGTCGTTGATGAGGGTACAGAGTAATGATTTGTTTCTAATGTTGCTTTCTATCATCATTTGCTTTTTTTGATGTTTGAGTATCCCACTCTTTTGCCGCTAGAGTCACTGGAGGAAGATGGTGGTATTAAGATGGTTATTAGCAGCGAGAGTGAGAGTTTAAGTTTATTGTCCAGTAGTTCGGAAATGTTGGAATCATCTTATTAAATTTCTTGTGAACAGGGAATTGTGCTAAAACAAGTTAAGACTTCTTTAAAACTGGTATATAACATGATACTATTAATTCAAGTCATGTCACAAAAGCTAATATAGATTTGTTACTGTAAAGACAAAACGTTGCTCTCAGGCTCGGTTCCAGTGAGTAAAGATGTTATTTAATACAAGTTCTTTTATTTTACTATCTGGATTTTTGCTTGCCTGAAAAAAAGAGTAAAAACTAATGTCATGAGTGCCACAAAAAGCGCACATAAGATTACAGACGGGTTGATACATCACAGAATAGATGATGAGCAAATGATTCCCTTTGCAAAGGAAGAGAAGTTTCCTCCTCTTTCCCATGAATCTCACACTCCATCTAATATAAAAATTTCCCCCTAAAAGGGAGAGAGAGAAGGAGGTATGGGATTCTGAATCTTTTTAATATGCTATATCAGGCTTATTTTCTTGGAATAAATTCAACATTTGGAATCAGCATGTGTCGATGAGCATATTTGTGGAAAGCAAAAGGGGCTTCATGTATCTTTCAAATCCCACTTTCCATGGCGATATTTTCTTTTGAGGTATTGAGTAACGAGATATAGATATCTACGAACTGGTTTTAGATCTTTAGCACACTTTTCAGCTAACATTGTAAAAATTCAATTTTGAAAATTTTGGGAAATGTAGGTTGAGCATTAGTGGTTGATTTGACTGAGATAATATAGCTGGGCACATGTAGAACATGATAAGCCCAAAAGGCACGTGAATATTTCCCTTTAATTAGTTAAAGTAGGGGAGGAGTATTATGGGGATTATTAGAATAAATGCGAAGGCTTCTAACATAATTGAGGGGAGGGAGTTTTATAAGCATTTAGGCAGATTTTGGGTGTGAAATTGGGAGAGTGAGCCTTTCGAATGCTCACAATCTATTGTAATTCCTTTCAGTTTATATCTTGTTTCAACTGTTTTAGCTATAAAGGTGCATCTGACCTTTGAATATATATTTAAGCTCCTTCCACTCTCCCAGTTGTGGCTTTCTCGACAAATTCCAAGCCTGAAATATTATTCCATTACAGTCTTCTTTTAAATTTGCTACGTCCTTCCATGTATATCTAATCACGATGCGACTTTCCTGTCTTATTGTATCATTCTAAACCTTTACCTTACATTTACGCTATATAAATTTTGTTCAGGAAACAAATGAGAGTCTCGAGGACGCAAGCAATGAGTTAATTCTCACTGATGAAGATATGGTGCGATTCCAGATAGGGGAGGTATTTGCTCACGTCCCAAAAGATGAAGTTGAGAACAGGATCGAGCAGATGAAAGAGGTTACTGAAAAGAACTTGGAGAAATTGACTGAAGAGAAGGAATCCATAGTTGGTCAGATGGCTGAATTGAAGAAGATTTTGTATGGCAAGTTCAAGGATTCCATCAATCTTGAGGAGGATTAGTGATATGTTATTGGTCTACTTCAATCATCTTTCGCACTATAATTGGCTTTCTTGGATATTAAATTTTATGGTATTGATCTTTCATTAAGCCAAGCCAAACATGTCCTTACGATTTGAGTCAAATTTGAATTTTGTAACTTGATCACGTGAAAAATATGCTTATTAATTATTGTAGTATCTGTATATGTTCGTATTGGGTAAAATAATCAATAAATAACTCCATGCAACCTACCACCAAAGCCTTGGTTATTTTATGATGAAATTGCTGTTGAGGCCCTAATCATTCAAAGAAAATAAATAAATTTCTGACCTTTCAAATCTTGTTAACATCACACATTCAACTATCGTTGTTTCTTTTACCGTGTTCTTCATTTTTTTTATATAGCAATGGAAATTTGTTCGAACTAAATCTGTCAAGAAAGACCTTAAAATCACGTCTACTTTTTATAGGACAAACGAGTACATGCTTAATTTAATATAAGATAAATAAAAGGAAGAGAAGAAAAATAAAATGAAAAGATTTTTTTTAAAATCAAAATCTTTGTGCTTTTTCACATCAAGAAATCGAGATTGAAAGAACCTATTTATAGTTTTTCGTATAGGTTGTCTTTGGCAATTTTTCCTCATTTAATAACATCACTTGTAGTGGATATGCTCAACTCCATTTTCCCAGATTAAAATACACGAGCAAGAATAAAATCTCTTTCTTAAAGAATAGCTAGGCTAAAGATTGCAATTTTTTTCTTCAATATTTCTGAAAATGGCGACCATCCCATCTGCCGCACTCAATCTTGCACCATCTACAAGATTCACACCATTTATGGGCACTTCTCTTCCGGGTTCTTCCAGTTCAGTATTCTTCAATAACAAGATCAATGGCCGTGCCAATCTGGGTCTGGTTCTTGGTGGATCGAGAAGAATTAGCAGGAACCAGAAAAAGGGGATGTCGTGTAACTGCTTATTCGGGCTTGGGGTGCCGGAGCTGGTGGTCATTGCTGGAGTGGCTGCCCTTGTTTTCGGGCCCAAGCAGATTCCGGAAGTCGGCCGCAGTATTGGCAAGACTGTCAAGAGCTTCCAACAGGTCCTCTCTTTTTTCCTTTTTGAGAACGTTATAGTGAACATTTTTCATTTTCTGAAGGCATGAATTTATATGCTTTATAATTTTGGTGAAAGTGACTGAGTTGACATTGAAGAAGATGAAAAATTGGGTTTTGAACATGGAGGATTTTTTATTTTTTTTTCCTCCAAAATCTGTCCGAACAGATTAAGGCCACCTCCCTGTCCACCTATGCACCCTCGCACACGCTAGAACACACTGTTAGGTTTCCAGTCAATAGGACCGCAAAATTCTGTCAATGAATGTAATCTTCTCTTGCAAATATATTTGCGAAATTGTTGAGTTCTTGGAGAGTTCCATATAGACAGACTTTTATTTCTAGTTATTACTATATAGACTATATTTAGTTTATGTCCAAGTAGCTTGTGTCTATTGTAGGAAGTACTTCCAGTACAGATTCGGGATTTGAAGGGGTGCTTATTTTGATTCTAAATCCTTTTTGGACATTGACATCGTAAAGCCCTTTAGACAGAAATAACTTGCTAACTTGATTCACTCTTCATCTCAGGTTCTAGTTTATTTATTATATGTGACTCATTAAGTTTATCACTCTTTGTTGCTTAAAATGAACTCTCCAATTATTCGGAGGCTTGAGCATGGCAACCTCCTCAGGTTAAAATTGAAGTTGGTTATTGTTAAAATATCCACACACACCAACTATAAGTTGATAGATCATATGTTTGTCCACCTACATGCCTCCATGTATATATATATGTACTATGACCAATATGGACTTAGTATAGTCAATCGTTAGACGGTTAGAGTAAGATCATTATGCCACAATCTGTCATATTAATCCATATGCAGAACCACAATAGTGCCTTAGGTCATAACCTACTCAAATCATAAGGAAATTCATTGATAACACTTGAAATTTCATGTGACGTGTCCAATATGAACTTGTTCGTTAAGAAGCACACTCGCGATTACTGCAGCATCTAAGTTAATGATATGAGTACCACAATCCCATTTTAAGAAGTACCATGTGCTGGTCTTTTTGCATTGTTAGAGCCTAATTGATATACAACTACTTCTTTGCTATCTTTCTCTCTCTCTTTCAATGTTTCGGCCCTTTCGGGACAAGGTGATAATCCTCTGTTCCACCGGTAACCACCCTTTCTCAGTCTCTTACTTGAGTCAATATCAGACTTGTAAAATCATGTCTACAATTGTTATTTCATAGTAGGAACCTGGTTCATGAACATCCTCGTAAAGAAATCCTTATCTGTCTAGAAGATGCGATACTATACAGATCTCCTAATAGCTTGTGTATTATCTAGTGTCCACGGGCATTCGTAGTAGTCTGAGGCCAAATGAAATTTTCTTTGTTTGTTCCTAGCCCCCTCATTATCACACGCTTATCCAAGAAAATGGTGTTCTTGCAAACAACTCTACGTTCTTGCGAAACATAGAAATAATATCCTAGTGACTCCTTAGGATATCATACAATCTACACCTTTCCGAACTCACCATTTTGTTTGCCTTTCATTTCCTAGCATAATTTGGATATCCTTAAATCTTAACATTCTTAACACTTATTTGTTTTCATACCTTATAGAGCATGTGGACCAACTTCGCGCGAACTTATTTAAAAAATATATTGTGGCAAGCAGAGCATGTTAGAAAGTATAAACCAATATGAACTTATTGTAGAGCACTTCAAATCCAACCAAGTACTATTCCTCCTTTTTGATACACTATTTAATTCAGGTGTCACGTCCGCTGCATATTACTTACATTCTCCTTTAAGACAAGGATTCAATGTTTATCAATCATATTGAGGTGAATATGAAGTAGAAAGATACAAGTTAACAAATGAAAAACATTAGGGATTAGTCAATCATATTGAGGTGAATATGTTAACAAGGTTTCGTTCATTGAGCAATAGATTGGATCTTTAAAATCAAGTAGTACCGCCCAGTATTTCAAATCACATATTCCTTTCAATGAGAGAAAATTCCTTGTCAAATTTTTTTATGGGCATTGGGGTAGGGGGCAGAGCTAGGGGGGGACAAAAAAAAAATTATACTGGGCTGATCCATTGAAAAAAAAATCCACTAAAAGAAGGAATTTCATCAAAAAATAAAAAATAAAAAAAAATTGCCCATGTAAAGTTAATGTCCTATCTTTAAATCAAGTCACATAAGACATAATACATTGTTGACATGTTAAAAAAGAATGAGTAGATAAAACTCGTCCAATGAATATGATGCATGTTCTGAGCATATCCTTCCACCCCTAGAATATAAGAGCTTCACATAATAGAATTCTATACTCCCATGAATGAGTTAGCGCGTGTCACACTTTCTCACGTATAGATTTCTAGGTCCTAACTATGGTTAGTCCGGTGCATGTTTACTCTACTGGCTTATTGTTGGAAGACTTGTTTATGCTTTGACGAAGGGGTCACAATTCAGTAATCCAATATTCCTTTGTTATAGCATATTTTTAATTTAAAGGAAGAATCTGGTCATTCGTTTGAGATTACTCTTGTTTAGCATGCAAAATTAATTTACACGTTCCTCGTAAATATATCTATCCTTGGGTCAACTTTGGGCTATGCACGGTTCAACTTGAGCCGTAAAGTTGGATATTATGTAACTAGCTAGTTTACACATTTGTATTTGTCTTCATATCCTCCTATGCTGCCTCTTGAAATGATCCCTTGGGCCTATCTACTATCATCCTGTTCTTCTACAATATTTACAAGCAAAAAGTGATCATTGACCAAGGGATACATTATAGTGGATGAGAGATTACGAAGAGACAGAATAGATAGGATAGCATGGCTTCAGACAGCTTATTGTTGCATTAAATTTTTACTCTGCGCATCACGGTTAATTGATTGCATGTCTTACACATTATACAGTTTTCGTTTGTGCTCAAAGTGCTTCCTAAAACACAACTCATTAAACCTTAGCAAATTAGTCCTTACACATAACCACAAGTTTGTCAAACTTCTCGCTTCTTCTCTACAAGTTCTATTTTAGAAAGAATATAGGAAAAATGAAATACCCCATTTGGTATTCTCCTTTCCTGTATTATTTTATATATATATATAGCTTATCACATACCAACACATAATTAAGCACGTGTACTATTGACATTTTCCAATTGCAGGCGGCAAAAGAATTTGAAACAGAACTGAAAAAGGATACTGATACTCCATTGGAGGCACCTGAAAATATTACGAGAGTTGGTGAAGAAGAGAAGCACGAAGCCAAAGTCTCGAGCATGGAGAGTTCTTAAATTTGTAGACGTGCTTCCGCTGTCTTGCTATAGCTTCTTGTGTGCAACACTTGTTCTCGTTACATAATAAGCTGTAGCCTAATAGTGTCCCACATTAAATCCTTTTGATCATATTGCACCAAACTATGATAAGAGTCGAGAGCTTTCATGTTGGATCATATTCGACCGAAATGATAGAAATAGCATTTTTATTCTCTCTAGTATTTCCTGCAGTGAGGACATGTTCTACATATCATAGCTTATTGATGGAGTACTACAGTGCCAAGGAAAATGCTTCTAGCATGCATATACACAGAATAATATGATAAATCTGAGCAAACTACTGTAAATGATGTTCAGTTGCATTAATTATAGAATGATTTTATAATAAACCTCTGCTTCCCATTACCAAATGAACTTCTATCCCTTCCCAATCATATTTATACACACTGAAACTAATACTCAAGCGGTTTCACCATATCTATTCAAGAGAACCATAATTCACCTGACACTAATTACAAAATTTGACAGCAAAATTCTCGCTCAATTCAACTATTTGAACCATGTTCCCTTGCTAGAATAGAATGAGAACAAACACACTCATCTACTTAGGTTACTATCTGAATATGAGCTACTTCTGAGTTTCTTCAACAAGGATTGGAACCAGTTTACTTGCCAGTTCAAAGGGTACAAAATTATAAAAGGAAACAAATTTTTACAGCGGATAAATGAACTGTACAAAGGGAAGCCACAACCTGAATCTAAATCTGGGTTAGCCCACCAGCAAATACACCAAACCAACCATGTATACAACCCAGCAACTTCTTCGGTCAGCATTTGTCAATTCTAAATTTTTTCTACTTCTCCAGGTCCTGCAAAAGTAAGCAGCATTGCACACAATGTAGTTGTTGACTCGAGAAAACAAGCTGGCTTCTTTGATTAAGACAGTATTACTAAGCAGCATTGTGTTGTCATTTTTTTAATCAGTCAAGAAGTCATTCCAATGCCATCTCTTAGCCCTTGAAGGCTTACGTGCAGTGTTCTTTGTACACTGTCAGCAACAACCCTCAACCTTCCCTGATTAGCATCCCCACCAGAAGATCCATTCACTTCAACAGTTCGGGCTACCCTCTGTTTACATTTATCCCAGTCCTCAATTTGCGTCCAGCATGCACGGCCACCATGGCTCCCCTCCATTCCAACGAAAGAAACATTAGGATTTTCACCAAATGAGTATCTCAATCTCACTGAGACACAGTACGGCAACCAAGCAGCACCACCAGCAGCATTTATGGGTGGTATGTGTGCAGGATCAAGAACAACTGTCAATGCAAAATCGACCGAGTTATGAGCCCGATCATACTGAATATTGCTTTTGGACGCAGATGAATTTCCAGAGTTCCCATCCGCATTAAATCCAACATGATTCTCAAGACAAAGTTCAATGCGGGATTTCTGTGCAGAAACTATATCATTACCTTGCCCTTGCGCCAATCCTTTCTTCCATGCAATAAGTTTCAAAAATTCTCTTAAAACTGAAATTGGTAGAGTCAAAAGTGTAATAAATGAAGCAACACGAGAAGCATCGTAAGGCTCTGATGCAACACGACGACTAAAGTAGTCACATATCTCGCCTATTTCAGACTGAGTTAATTCCTCTTGGGCAGCAGCTGCATTTTGTTGCTGTTGTTGAGAATGATGGAACCTTTTTACACTAAGGACTTGGAGAAGAAGTTGAACTCTGTGAACACTAACAGCAAAGACGTAGCCCCTGAAATAGAATCCTTTCACATTAGAAGGTACAAACTTCTTTTACAAATAATATAATTGCACAAAGGATCTATGAATATCAATGTTTTCAAACCTGGTCCAGATATTGAACCGGAAAAGGTCAAAGGACAAAGGGTCAATCGTGATGAAACCCGAGAATAAAATAAATAAATTAAAAACATAGCACACAAACATAATTCATGGGCATAAATTAATTTTCATCAATTTAAAATAAAAATTATATCAATAACTAAATAATAAAGTTCTATGAAGTAAAAAATCTTAGTAACAACGATAAATTGCTAAATTTTTACATCACTTTCCAATTTTATACTATTTCATATTTGTGCCTCTATTCACCACACTTTTATTTCTTTCTATATTCCTCTCTCTATTCACATGCCTTCTCTTCAAAATCTCTCTTCAATAAAAGAAACCACGCACAACTCCCTTCCTTTTCTGATGAATAAGAGCTAAACCTCATATTTAGAGAGGAGATTCGGACCTTGCTAAAGGTCTTGGCATTTCAGTTAGCAAACCCAGCCCTAAGAAAGCTATTATCATTAGATGGATCAAACCACCACTGGAATCATCAAAAGGGGGCTTTATTTTTTATCATCTAGGATAGTATATTAGTGCATTCTATGACTTTTATGGAACTAGCTCCAACTTTGTGGACAAGCGGTGTGCTATTCTCGATGAACATCAAATTTGCTTGTAATTTGAACTTTTGCACTGTATGGACTGAATCGGACTCAATTATGCCCATAACAAGTCTTGTAAAGAACAAGGGGGCTCTCAGAATGTACAAATATTATTGTATCAGATCATGCAGCTATTGGGCAATTCTTGGGCAGAAAATTGCATGCCATAGCAAAGAGAACAAGCCACAGATCGGTTTGCTAATGAAAGGTGTACAAAAAAAGAGTTTAAAGAAAATTCAACCGATGGGTCTCCATTTGCAAGTAAAAAGCATAATTTCTTTGGATCAACAATGTATTTCGTGAATTCAAAATAATAAATGCAATAGCAGAGATTTATTATAGGGCTTTTTTACAAAATGATAACTAGCTTTGCAAATTAATGTATGGTTAATTTCATTTTATAGTAAGTCTACTAGAGTCTGTAATGCAAGTAGTGCCTCCAAACTTATATTTCTGTAAGTAATACACTCTTTTGTAGAGGAATGTACCCCTCCCATTTGTAAGGATCTTTTCAATCTATAGATAATTTAGAGACCAATGCCAAAGCCCCCAACTAAGTTGGGTTGAAGCCTCAAAACCTCGCCTAGGCTTAGATGGTTTATTTAAAAGGAAAAATATTCCCATATAAAGTTGAGTTTTCTTCATGGTTAAACTCCTCCCTTTTCTTTTTCCAAATAAGTGTACCTTTCCTTTAGAGTCCGGCAGGTCAATTAAATTAGTGCCCTGAATTCTCTTTTTCACATTTCATTAGCTTCCTTTCTTTTCAATTTCTGTGCATACCCCCCTAAAAGAGCCAAAAACCCAAGAAAGATTGGAAAGAGACTGCCCAAATCAAATTCTACAAGGGAAAAGATCATGTTGTCATTGAATCTTTTGATGAATGTAGTGATCCTGTTGCCAACCCTAACTTTATAGGGGAAAAGATCTAGTTTTTTGTTGTCATTGTTGTTGGTCAGATGGTGGCCAATGGAGAAAGACGATGCAGAAGAAAGCATTTCGATGACATCGCAAGCTTTGCTAAGTGTGAGAAGGTCAACCAGAAAACATCAGCGGCCAACCATTGAGGAGAGTGTAAATTGGCAATTGCAAATTAACGAAAATGCAGGTAAGTCAGCCACTAATAGATGAAAGAGCCACTAATAGATGAAAGCAGTATATCTGAGTAAAATGATGAGGGTTCACAGAAACTGAAGAAGGTTTTGAAGAATATGAGATGATGAAACCGGCCAATAAGAGTTCTCTAGCACCTACGACAATGAGGAAGCATTGATTTTCTTTTTATGATGTCACGGAGCAAAGAAAAAATGAACTAGACAATGCATTGGTTTCTTTCTAGTACTAAGTGATGGCCTTGAAACGGAATAGGAAAATTCAATATTGAAATGAAAAGACCGAATTGGTTCATTTGAGGATCAGACGATGATGGGGGGCTAAGACACTAGTTCTTGATAGTCAAGAAATTTGGATGAAGTGAATGAGAAGAAAGCTGGTCCATGGAATTTTGACTTATCAAGGAAGACCTTGCAATCCAATTTAAACTTCTAATAACCAATTGTTTCCTGTGGGACTATAACTATTTTTCCCCCTCAAAAGTCTACATTTTCTTTGCTATATGAACAGAGAAACTTAGAATGTAAAATGTAGCTTATAGCATTACCCGACAAAGAAGCGCAAGGCTGGCTGCTCCTGATCCAAGTTCAGTAGTGCACCTTCATTATCTTTCAGAATTGATCCCAAGATCTCTCTCAATAGGTCTGGTAACTGTGCAAACAGCCAGAGTACTCCAAGATACTTGAGAATACCTCTAAGGACTTTTTTAAGTGCCACAACAGGGACCCATCCGCCACCATAACCTCCATCATCCCCAAGTCCAATTATAGCAGTATTTAACTCCCCTCTAACATGGGCAGGGACACCTGAGCCAGGTGATCTACGTAATGGATTCACGGCAGCCAGATTTGTAGGTCCAGGAAGAGCATTTGCTAGGCGATTGAGTCCAGATATTGCATTTCCTGGACGAGAGATTGCAGCAGCAGAATTTGAGAGGTTCGTTCTATTTCCATTGGCAGCTGACAGCTGTGGAACTGAACTTGGATTGGGATTACTTAAATTTGTGAGTCCAAGTGCTTGTTGAGCCCCCGGAAAATTAGAATCTATGCCATTCAGTTCCTGAGCTACATGCTCCATAATAAAAGGTCGAAACTGTGGACATGGTAGTGATCCTCCAACTGATGGACCCCCTCTCGGCGGGGTTGCTGGTTGCAACCAGACTTGATCCCCCGCATAACACCGCATGTCTACAGCAAAGTTTTTGCGGTATATTATCCGAATCCAGTATGGGCCGCGAAGTACTACAGAAACGTCAATAGGCAACAGAGAACTTGGAACAATGCCAGAACCACCTCTTCCAGCAGCAGCAGCTGCTGCTGCTGCCAACATTGAAGCAGTATGGTGGTTGTGACTCCCAACAGGACCAGAAGGGATAGGTCCAGGATTACCTGCAGAACCAGAGGAAGCTTGACTTGTATTTGTGTTAGAATTGCTTGGCAGATGACCCTGAGACGGTATGTACCCACTCTGCTTCAAAGTAGAAGAAAAAGATGCTGCAACACCAGGAACCCCAGAAACAGGAGCAGCTCGTGCAGGCCGTGTTGCAGCAGCAAGAGCATGCAAGGGTCCAGCAGTAAGTCGAATGCAGTCCAAAAGGGATGCAACTTCAGCCCCGTTGATAAAATCTTCCAGAAACTGTAGAACAAAAGTAAAACCATAAATTCATGAATTTGTCAAGAGAAACTAGGATGGAGAAAACTAATTTCATCAGCATATCAACAGATGCAACTTTAAACGAGAAGCAAGCACTGGGCAAATTCTGCAGTAAATAGAACGAAAAGAAGTTAAAAGATTATCCTTTGCAACTCCCATCATGCTTGGTTTAAGGACCTGAACATCATGGTAGACATTACGAGAATAATTGGTGCACCATATTAGACCTGACAAGATATAATATAATCATATCCATTGTTCGGTGCAAATGATACACAGATTAAATTAATCCGGAGAGCTTATCCTCCTCCTGTCAGCTAGATTAAAATAAGGCACTTTTTAGATGGGTTTACACTGTATTACTAATTCACAATTATTAAGGAAAAGATTAGCTGAAATGACGTGTAAATTTTATTTAGTTTTTTCAGTAAATAAGTTTTTTATTAATTTAAGTCAAGAATTAATTTACTTATTTTGATGGTGAGGTAAGAATTAACAAAAGTAATTTTTTTTAATTAACAGTAAAAGAAAAATAAGTCATCCAAACATTCTGTAGACAATATGTAAATTTATTATAAGTAAACCTACTTAAAAGATAATAAGTATGTTATAAAATAATAAATAACCTTTTGGTTCATCAAAGTTAAGAAAAAGTTACTTATTTTGACACAAAGATAAAAAGTAATTTATTTTTTTTATTAACAGAAAGAAAAATAAGTTATCCACACATTTTGCCTGCAAATTTACTAGAAATAAATCTACTCAAAAGAAAATAACTAAGTTTTAAAATAAATAATCAAAGTTTAAACAAATTACATATTTTGACACAAAGGTAAAGTAAGAAAAAAGTAAGTTATCCAAAACATATTTAGAGAAAAAGTTACTTAAAAGTAACTTTCCTTCAAAAATACTTAATATGCTTTTCTAATACAGTAAAGCACTAAACACAGTATTTATACAATACACCCTAATCCACCTTTCTACAATCCTCCCCCCCCCCCCAAAAAAAAAAA
>CAIGRB010004934.1:0-44714 GCA_903798255.1 Fraxinus quadrangulata | reverse complement strand
CCCCCCCCCCCCCAAAAAAAAAAATCTATCTTTCCTAATTCCATCCCCTTATTCCAATACGGTGTACCAAACGCACTCTACATATTTCAGGTAGACATTCTTCGCTTCCATAACCGACACCTGGCAAACCGAGAATATTAGGGCAAAACGCCTACACTTCGTCGTAGAAATTATAGACATTCTTCAATTCTACCACTGAAACCCCCTAAGATGAGGAAACCCAATAAATCATAGGAACACTGATCTGATGCGTATTACACAGGATAACTTAAACAACAAGAAATATGCTATTTTAGCCAAGTAAAAGAGAAATTGAGTTAAAAAAGGAATCACATTTATCATACTTGGAAAACCACTTAAGGTTAGGTACTCACATCCCGTTGGATGCTAATACTTAAACAGAACCCACCCACCCACCCCAAAAAAAATCCACTATAAAAAGGAAACTGTGAAAATAGCTTTTATGTTCTTTCAGGCCAAAGAAAACCAAGAGACATCAATCTAGCTGAGTGATTTAAGCGAATATTCTAGATGCTTCATAGATCCATTTTACTGCAAGAGACAAATGAGAGAAGAACGTGCTTTCTTTCTCCCAACAGGAGATTATGGAAGATGAAAATTTCAAATGCTAAAGCTGAAACCTCTTCACCGAATCACCCAGTAAAAGGACACTCATAGGAATATGCCTCAACCATATTGGTTAATCACATATCATTAAAAAATTGAGATGCAAAGTAGGTTTCACCTTGTTCTCAACAAGTTTCAAATTTTTTCACATTCCTGCATTATCATTTCAAAGTTTCTGGCAACCTGGTAAGGAAATACCAACACACTCAATAAACCAAGCTGCAGTATACAACACACCTAGACAAATTTAGCTGGTTCTTTCTCTTGGACAGTAAGATTCCTTAATTAGGAGTCAAGGGGACAGTACCAAATATAAGCAAACTCCAGGATCACATTCACCAAATCTAAGTCCCAAGAATATTTTCTCATTTGATTCCTATACAACATACTCCACAAAAATAAAATCCTAGAAAGAAACTGCTATCCCATAACTTATCACCACAAATCTCGCATGCTTCTTTCAAAATTAGCTTATATGTACCGTACCAAGTCAACAACCCTCTCACAATTAACTTTACAGTTGCTTCAATTTTTCATTTGAGCTAATTACCATCTTTTATGTATGGAACAAATTGTGCAGGAGAATGGAAGTGAAGTCTATTTTCTGTCTGGCACTAATCACGGTCTTTTCGGGAATAGAAAACATTTCTTTTTTCACATATCGTGGCATACATTTGATGCTCTATACGTCATACAAGAACAGAAAAAGTAAATGGGAAACCAAGAAGGAATGCGGGGGAGGGAGGAAGTTCTATATTTGAGGATCACAGACAAAAAACAGACCTTCGTATGCGGCCAAAGCTGATCTGGAGAAACGTGCATTGTACAACCCTCTTTGCCAGCTTCCCATTCGATAACAAAGCGAGCAAGGACCCCTGAACCAAAGCTAAACCACAAACTCATCAATCCAACTGCTTCGATTCTGAATACCCTTCTCATCTGTTCAGAAAACTTTTCAGGTGTCTCATTAACAGATTTGGCTCCAGCAGAAGGCTTGCTGTCAGGGTTTACAGGGCTCTCTTCCAATTTCTCATCAGTCCTGGCACCAAGTAGTTTTCTCATTCCAAGGGCAAACATTCTAGCATTTGAAAGCCTTTGGATATCAGCGACTAACTTCTTAATACTGTCAGCCTCCACATGATTGTAACTCAACACAACACCTTCTGAATCATAACGAATATGGGAATCCACATCAGATGTATTAGCAATCCGAACACCAGAACCCCAAGCAGTATTATTGCTACCCTTTTGAAGCTCCCACAAGTCTTTAAAGTGTGGATCAATGATTTTGACATCCCAATACATGCTTCCAGGTCTCCCCAAACGCAAGCATATGTATTGCCATGTATCGCCACTGGCAAAAGGAAGCCGGAACCATAAGTTTGAGGACGCACTTCTCAGACCCACCTCTTCAACATATGGAAGGTCGAGTGCATCCATCTGACTAGTTAGTCGAGCATGTTTGATGCATAGTGAGCAATGCCTGACTACATGAAGCAGAACAGACACATATATACTAGAGGGTGCATTGCCTTTGTTCGCTTCAGCTATCAGATTTCCATAACTATATTTTTCAGTTTTAATAGAAAGTCCAGACGAAATAAGCATTTGCGATGGAGGCAACTGAGCATGAGCAGTTTCCATGATTTTCCTTCTCTTTTTAGCTCCTTCATTGGCTTCCAGATGATTGAGTGATGGAAGAGATTTTAACATATCTGACAATGTACGTTTCCGTGGCGTCCTATCACTTCTAGGAATGGCTTCTTGCTTCGAGTTCACAAGATTTGCAGAATAAAGTGCTGGAGCTGAAAAACAATAGGCAATAACAAGATAAGCATTATTCACAAAAATTTGCAGGTAACTGAAAAATAAGAACCACTTCTCAAATGGTCAAGTACAAATGAGCATTTTAAAAAACTCTGACGATTTCAAATAATAAAGACGGTATCTTACATACGGGAGTAGCAACCAGCGAGCTAGATTCTGAAACCCTAAAACTGCCAGATACAGCCCCAGTAGGCAAGCTTCTAGACTCATTGGGATTCAAGCTTACCAAAGACGCTCGAACAACAGTTTGTTGGGCTGGAGTCAAAAGTTGAGCAGAGCTAATTCCAGATACATTCAACTGTTCCTCATCCATTATGCCATAAGAACCTAAGCCACCAGTACGTAGAGATCTGAGAGAAGCTAAATCCTGATCAGACTTAGACGTAGACAAGTTCTTCATAGATTGGCTTCTTCCCGAAGCAGTGGTTAAGGAATTGGTGGAACCAGACTGTACTGAGTCCTTAGATTTGCTTCCAGTGTCTTGCAGTATATGTGTACCTTCCCAACTAGGGGAAGATTTTCCAGCTTTTACATTATGAAGGTTTGTAGGACCCAAGCCAAAATGAGATGTGAAAGATGTGCCAAAATTTGAAAAGGAACCATGCCCAGAAAAAGAAGGGGCATTTGACCCTTTCTCAAGTTCAAACACCTCATCAACAATGGAGGAAAAACTTAATGGCAGATTAGGTCGAAGCGCGAAACTCTCATTGCTGGAGTCAGAGGGACCACGCTCAGAAATTCGGCTACCGTCAACATCACTAAGTATAGTAAGGATCTTTCTATGGTCAAGAAGGCTCAAATTGAGTTCATCTTCACACATGTTCATCTGACTAATATCGATATTATTTACTCGAATGACATTATTCATGTTATCGATAGGTCGACCTTTCCCTGTGGAATCTGCCTGAGCTTCTATTAACTTGAGAAGTGGTTTGAATTCCTTGTCGAGTTGCATCAGCAAAAAGTAAGAGCTCCCACATTCTGGGAATCCCAATATTAATGAATTTGAACCATCTGAAATGTTCTTTGGCACCTTCACTGGAGTAAAACCATGTTCAAATACCTGAAGAACAATTGAAGATATACAATTAGGTATTTAACAAAATTTAAATACGTCCAAACACTTTCATTAGGGAGTTTCTATTATATATGATAGTGAAGGGAGATACACATCAAAATGGTAAGACCATTAATGTGTTCAATTGAAGTCAACCAACTTGTCTTCTAGTTGCATTCATATTCATCTCTGTAGATTAGCACCATATTGATGCAGGAATCATAAGCAAATAAATTAGACACCTAGAGGAGACTGCCAATTGAAATCACAGGAAAGAATTTTAAACGACGAAGAAGTACAAAACTTCAACATTTTTAATGTCATTGAAGTTCCAGACTGCAATTCCAATTCAAAAAATAAAAGAAACATGGAGCGCAGAACATACCTCAAGGCCTAAGAACCTGCCTATGCAAGCAAACAAGTGCAAAATAGCACTGCTCCGCAAGTTGATGAATGTTTTTGTTGCAGTCATGCTTCCCTGGTTCAAAGCTTCTTCACACTCTAGCAGCACTGACGATGATATAATATTTTTGGATGAGTGAAGAAGAAAGCGACCATTCCTGCAAGTTAGAGGAAGAATCTGAGGCCCTAGTTCAGGAAACAGAAGCCCTTCTACGACCAAACAAATTTCCATAGGCGACAGCTGTTATTTGACTAATCGAGTGATAGTGGCTTAATATATATGTGTACCTTAATTGAACTTAAGACACCATGGTTGTCCTGTTAAAAATCTATGCAGTTTATCATGAATTTTGTACCTTAAATTGAAACTAAGGCACCAAGGTTGCCTCACGTATGGATTATGTGGTTTATTATGGCATAATAGACTTGCTCCAGCCAACGTCTGTACTAAGACAATGGCAGTTCATTGTATATTAATGGAGACATGTTAGTGTATAACATTAAATTTTATCAACTTGGTACGACAAGGAGAATGTCCTATGAAATATAGGAATGATTATGGCTTATAAATTCTCGACCAAGCCCAGAGGAAATTACACAAAGCTCTCATTTCTATCAGAAACATGTCTATTTGGATACGTCATATGATTGGATTGCTATACTTGAAGTAAGTATGATCTTCATCCGATAGGGATATTATAAGAAAATATCAAATAACAGAGTACCCTATAGCATCATGGATCGTGAAATTTTTTATTCATCACTATTTGGTGGTCATAGTCTACATTTCATATAAGAAACGAGAGATTCAATGCATATCAGTACCTTTCATCCAATGGGGTAATCTATTATGCAAGGATCAGATTACAGGGTTATCCTATAGCACAATGGTTCATGAAAATTTCTATTCATCATATTTATGTGGCCATAGCATACATTATAGGTGTCGCTCGTGACCTATAGCAACGCAAAGGAATAACTGGAATTATTCTCAGCAAAAGGCATGAAAAAAGATTTCTTCATGATGCCAACAACTAGAACAATCAATTAAGTCAGAGCCAGCAAAGAAATGTCTCCCAAAAAGCTAGAAGATCTAACTAATATCTCCTTGAGAACGAGAAGATTATAACAGTAACTCCCAATACCAAGAATATCAAAGCTGTCAACTTTTATTTCTCCTAAAGGAAGCACGGTCAGATATTCGAACCTAGGACCGAAAAGAAAACCGAGCTATCGGAATTTCAACTAGAGATCGCTCAAAAAAGGTTCATTTCAGATAGTTTAAAGATAAGAAGCCAAGCCTTAACACATATTATATAGCTCATCAACTTATCAAACTTAGCCCTGCAACCTAATTAATAAGATAATGCACGGAAAGATGCCAAATCTACTCCAGTCAACTCAGGATCAACTTGATTAAAACTCAATTAAGATTAATTCCCTTAAAACATCAATCCAAACTTGAACTCAATTTCAAAACTCATCAAACAATCAAGTCTGACTCATCAGCTCAGCTCAAGAGGCTTCACACTCCCACTCGGACCTACATGTCTACATCCAAATGTGAAATTACTTGTAAACACACCTGTTGATGCATAAATGAGTTCACCAGGGATATATCTCTGCAAACCATAATCATATAGCAGCACATAAAACTATGTTCAACAAACAGAGTAGTTTATTGGCAGTTCGCAGATGCATATGATGAAAAGATTCCCTGCCCAGTAAATAATAAGGGGCTTCAAAGCATAAACACCACACATGGCACAACACTTTACCATTCTGACCTGTAATCTACAGGTAACAACTAAACTTCCGAGGACCATATAACAGATAGCAATAGAAGTTTACAATTTATTATGGCAAAATATTGCAAGTGGAGATAGAGAAGGTAAAATAGAAAATGTAAAAACCTTATGTTTATTCCAAGGGTGAAAAATGATGAACCATAGGCACGCACGCACAGAACTTCCCCGCCTTCATACCTCTGGGGGCTGAATGGATTATCCTTCTGTTCAAAGAAAATTAAAATCACATTCCAAAAACTGAAACAATAAAAATATGCACCCACGCATAAAAATTAATCAGACTGCAAAGATTGAAAACAAGATATCATCAAATTAAATAAATTTAGGATTCATTCGCAAATCTATATTCAAAATTGACTGATCATTTAAGTCAAAAGAAGAGCATGATAAAGGCAGCTCCAAGCCTGCCATTATTATTATAATTAGATTAGATGCTTGGAAATATAGTATCAGAAATAATTAAGTGCCATTTTGTCTAGCCTCTGCGCAAATGAACAATCAAATATACTTGTAAGTCCATAGATACTAAGAGCAAGAAAAAATGAAGAGCCCACATTACTAAGCCAATGTTTGGCTAATGTTTATAATGGGTCAAATCACTTTTTATCCACACATTTCATGGGACCACACTTCCACTCATTTCTATCTATTTTATAATTTAAATTGTATATAAACACATCACAAATAAGCTTTAAATCGTCAAACAGCGGCATACCATTAATGCTTCACAAAATTAAAGGAAAGCGGGTTAGTTATCATTCTGTATTAGAAAAATCTTGTAATATGACTATAGCATGAAACCTTACTAGGAAAAGGAAGATGGAAATAAGTACAATTTTGCACTGAAGGAGCACGGGCCGCGTACCAAGGGTTCGACTAATAAATTGTAAAATGGGTCCAGGTTTTGGGTTATACAAATGTTTATTTAAGGGAAACCAGTCAAACCACTATGTCACTATTTGCTACAAAGAAGAGACTCCTAAAGAGGTTTTTGCTATAATCCCCTCTCAGGAGTGTGAAGCCATTTGAGCTACACCATTGTGTATTACACTTTAGATACTAATAAGATATGTAAAGGTCCTTAAAATACTGTAGGGTTCTCCAGTACCAGAATTCTATTATTACCATTATTTTCAAACAAGCCGTATAATAATTTAGTACTTGAGCCCCCATTTCTTGTTAGGAAGTAGGAACCCCTTTACTAAAGAATATACAGATGACTCCCCAAAAATGGCTTTCCCAATATCATACAAAGAAATGGTTAGCAAAGAGAGAACATGAGATCTACGTTCTTATAATCCTTGAACGGTTTTACTTAAAATGCAAGTTTAGCATGTTATCTACTCTGCTAATGACAGTGACATCCAGCCCCAAAAAAGAAAATATGTACTCTCTTTCTGACAGAAACCTAAGCCAAAAAGAGAAGGAGAAGATCAAACCCATCACAAAATTAAAATCAAGGTTGCTTTGTATTCAACATAATGTCTACGATTTGCCCTGTATAACCACCACAGCTGTCCAGGGGATGGCATGATGATAAACCTAGGATAAAAACATTGATCCCACCTCAGTTACAACATTATGGACCAAACGCACGCATACATGATCGCTTACCATGTTCTGAGAGGTCTCGATTTGATTTGATATCATTTTTCGAATAGTTCTATTTCGAATGGTTTTTAAGTGATGGTCATGTTAGCCAATTGAGGTTAAGCTTGGGTGTAGGATCAATGGACTCTATTCAAAGCCATGTATTTAAGCTTGGCTCCAATTTTGACAAGTTTGCAAGGTTCAGTCTATCCCACCAAGTCTTATCTTTTTATATATTTGTAGTAGAAAGTCAATTGAAATATAACTTTTGCGTTTTTTGCTGAGCTCGAGACCAGTTAAATTTCTGCTAGTCTTCTACTTCTGCTTCATTGTGCTTCGTCATATCTAATAGTAACATCTATATATCTCTGCAACCCAAGAAGCTTCTCCTTTCCATTTTCCAAATTTTTGATGAACCCTCACTCATTAACTCCTAATATTTCTTCCAACTCTTGAGCAGTTGCCCATAATCTAAAGCTCTCTCTCCAATTGTTGGCTACATTTACAGAAAAATAAATATACATAGTTGCAAACGTGATCTTTACTTGATAAACATACACAATCCTTTTTCTACAACAGAGAAGAATATTATCCTTCAACTGGTCCTAAATCACCTTGTGAATTTACTCATGGGAAAATTGATAGGTTAAGAACAATCCTTTGAACAGTTCTTTCACAGTTGTGCTAGACAAATTCTCTTCTTTTTCTTCTTGATTGTTTTGACGACTCCATTTGAACATGTCTTTTAACAATAATGAACTCAAATGGTAGCTAGTCAGATGATCTATAAATCAAGGGTAACATAAATATATATTTAACACGCCACACCCACTTAGATGCGTCATTTATATAACATTAAATTTAACAGAAAAACGGAACGGAAAATAGCATGCATATTACAAATCTAACCTTTTTGTTGTCAGCATCACATTCATCTGTACAGAATTGAAGTTGGACATCACCTGAAGCTTGCCATATCTGGTCATTCTTCTCCAGTTCCTTACATATCTCAAGCAGGCGAGTATATTTATTACAGTAAATAGCTCTTAGCAACAACATTTCCACATCAATGCAACTTTGGTTAAGGGAAAATTCAGCCTCCCTGCCAGTCAGAGGATCAATCACAAATGTGCTATGAAGGCACTTTATCTGCAAATCTGGACCAGGTTCAATTTTCATGTATGGGCATGTTCCTGTGCCAGATGCGCCTGAGTTTTTATCAAAATCCAACCAATATATAACTTTTAATCCAGGAGTTCGTAAACCAGCTGAATCAGTTTCTCCATCCTGAGTGATCTGGGTCGAGCTAGAATTCCCTCCCTGTCCACTACTCCCATCAGATATCAGCTCAAACCGAATTGCATCTTTCCATCTGCCTTGCCTAAGTGCTTGCACTTGTCTTATTACAGTATCCATAACGAGGGCAACACAAAGTTCATGAAGAATGGAATATAATGTCATGAATGGGTTTTCCGAGGCAGCCATTCTGCGTTCAAAATCATCTCCAAGAGCACGCCGTCTCGACTCTTCCAGCTTCACGTGCCCACTTTTCTCACCAACAAGCAGCTCCAAATGTAATATCCTCCACATTGACAAATGTCCTCGGTAACCAAGGGTAACCAGAACCTTAAATTCACCATCAACACGAAGCAAAGCGACACCATCAGAAACCTTGACTTCAGTAATTTCTCTCGGAAGTGAAACTTCAAGTAACTTAGACCTAACAAGTGCATCTAGTTTCCTCAAAGCTGGACTTTGCTGATCTGCGTTCAACGTGCCCTGTGTACCCACGTCCTCTATACATTTAGGCAAACGCTGGTAAGTTCCCGTAAGAAGAACCTCAATTGCAGACGGAACATCATATATGGGAGCACGAGCTTGTTGTAGCCCCTCATGCATGAAAAACATTGAATCTGCAGCTTGGGTGAAGCATGTATCGTGACTTGATAGAGTTGAAGCAAGTTGCTGACAGTATCGTATCAAAGGAACCTGCAAGTCAAGAAACACGGATTTGCAAAGGAAATGCAGTTGAGATAGCCACTTGTAATCTTTCACTAAAGATATTTTTTTAATCTATTGAAATATAAGACATACATGCATACCCCGAATGACTTTGACAAGGAAACACCAACAATAATGTATCTTTAAATATATAGAATCAAAACGCCACAAGTAAATTTATGACCAGATGTGTAAGTGAAGCTATATGAATTGACAGTAAAAATGAGGAAATATAAATATAAACCTTTTCTTGATAGGGAATGTGTTAAAAGAATGTTGTGTACTAAGTGCTGAGTACATGACATAGGAGAGTCATTTACCAGCCTAGAAGAAAGTAAAGTCACACTATACTCATACGCGTGTTATTCTAGACATGAGAAATGATAGTTGAAAAATAAAGAATACAATGAAAATTGGTATTCCACAATAATTATCTATCAATGAACTTTGAATGAGGATGATGAATATAATGTATTAGTAGGATTCATGTTCAAGCACCATAGGATACATGCATGGGGAACGTTCCCCAACCAACATTTTTGACATTTGAACAAGCCTCCATCAATTATATTAAAATCCTTTAAAATTTATCTCTCCACATCTAATCATGCCTTAATTACCTTTCAAAATTCACCAATTACCTTTTAAGGAGCTTTTTTTTTTTCAAAGAAAAAAAAAAAAATCACCATCCCGATTATTCTCTCATCGGCTTCAAAGATTTCAGTTATAGTTTCATGAATTTCCAACGGTCTTGGATGGTTATTATTAGTTTGGTTTGCCTTTGTACTACTCACATACATTAGCTGCTGAATCCTGGAGGATGGGTTGATGACTTTGGTCTTATGCTGTATTCTGTGATCTGCTTTTGCTCCCATTGAGAGGTTCCTACGGGTATTTGTTGGCACTTATAATGTTGCATAATTTATCATTATTTGTAGAAGTGGGGTTCTGGAAACTTGGCACTTCATTTTTCTGCACCAACCCAATTCGACATTATTTCCTTCACTGAAAATGGAACCATCCTAGTTTCAGATGGCCATTACAAAATGCTCCAATTAGGTCATTCTCTATTTTCATGAAAGAAAAGGAGATGGTGGTGAAGAAGATGAGAAAAGAATTAGGATGGTTATTCCTTTTTTCCCTTTAAAAAAAAGGCTTTTTGAAAGGTAATTGATGATTTTTAAAAAGTAATTAGGGTATATTAGATGTGGGGAGATAAATTTTAAATGGTTTTAATATAATTGTTAGAGACCGTTGGATTAACTTAAATTTAAATGTTCAAATTATTTGTCAAAATTATATGTCAAAAATGTTGGTAGGAGGAATGCTCCCCTAAATGTATACACGACATAAGAAAATACATGCATACTCATACTATCAGTGTAAATTGCAATCTTTGATAGTTTGAATTTAATCTACTTCATTTTAGAGGTGTTATCCTTCTCTTAAAAATTTGGTCTCTCTTTGGAATTATTTGAGGGGTTCCTTTGAGTGGTGAGTTCCCTACCGTGGATCCCTTGTTACATTCCTTCCGGTGATGAGAATTATATCCCTCAAGTGTTCTTACGTAGGTGGTGAGCTATCTTATTTTTCCATTAGATTATTTTCGCTCATTCTTATCCAACCCGGCATTTGATTGTCGTGGTCAAATTGTTGATGAATGTCATGCTCATGAAAAAGAATTTTGTACAGTCTTGTGATTCAAGAGTTTAGGAGATGAGCGAAACAACTAAAACAATGGAGGGAACTATTCAAACCATTTCAACTCATTAACTCAAGTAATAAATAGGTGATCGAACATGTAAGCAAGAAAGGCAACATCTCATACAAAACTATTAGATGTTATACTTGAAAAGATTCCATGCGGGCCACAAGACCTTCCACCAACAACTCATATTTAGCATTGGGTTTATTTTATATTAGAAGCATCTTTTCCAACAAGCAATCTTGTAGGATAAGCTCAAAGCATAAGGAGATTCAACAAGAAGCTAATGACATTTTTGCTAAACGTACAAAAAAGACCAGGTCCAGTTTTCTCTAACCAAAGAAGAATCACACTCTTCTTAAGTATTACATGGTGAGATAATATCTCACAAAAGATGATGATTTAATTTCGATTCTTGTATGGAAGGAACAGTTTTTTCAGTATACAAAGTTTCATCCTAGAGCTGATGACCTTTCAAATTTAGTCAACCAATTGGCAAATATACATATAAAATTGACCTACCTCCTAATTATGGTGTCTCGGACACTATCATAACATGTCCAACCACCTCAACGTCACTCTTACAAACAAGAGGTGCTTTAAGTCTACGCAAAACATACCCCCTACCAACTGTCATCCTTCCTTTAATTTTTCCTCAATGGGTGCCTCCACTTATCTTGTATTCTCATCATTTCAATTTTAGTACAACCCCAGATCCATTTTAGCATCATCGTATCCGCTACATTCATCTTATATACATTTTGTGCTTGAGAACCCAACACTCAATACCAATGTTAGACCGACACACACGAGTGCTCGACATGACGTGGACACATAATATTTCAAAAATATATAGTGACACGACAAATTGCCGACACGTTAATTAATTTATTTTTATTTTTATGCAAAGCAAATAAAATTTTGTATACTTGTTGCATCAAAAAAAAAAGTAAATTTGGGGGATTTTTTTATGATTGAAAATGGGGGTTAATGTTGAAGGAAAGTTTTTGTATAGCTCACAGTAAAGAATTGGGCCAGATGCTTTTAGATATAGGACATGTTACTTTTAGGGACATATGCACATTATTATTTTTAAATGGTTAAAAAGGCAATTTTAAGTAAAAAAAAATGGCTGACTTTTTGAAAACATTTCACCAACTTATTTTAATGGGCAATGAAGACATGTATTAAATTAGTTTGCTTTTAGCAAAGGCATGTTCTGGCCTCACAAGGGAAAAAGTTAAAAATTAGGGTTTTCTTGAGATATTTCTGTTTGAGGAGAGAGAGAATGAACTCCATAGCCGCCAGGATGATAACCGGGACCGATGTACGTAAAATAGTGCCATAAGGGAGGAAATGAAGAAATACACCATTAATCTCCACGTATAATGAGATACAAGGTTTGTTTTCATTTTTTAGTTATTTTTGCAGTACCTTTTCTCAGCCCGACATGTTAAAAATCCAACCACTATGTGTTGGTGACATGTCCTCACGCACCCGGCAGCAGCAGGAAAAATAAAAAATTAAAAAAAATTACACCATGTGGCACCTTGGACACATGTCGGGAGCATGTCAGAGTCGTATCCGACGTGTGCTAGCAACGGAAACCTGACATAGCTACTGACCTCTCATCCACCTCACTCTAATCTTATGCACTACATAAATAAAACAATAACTTCCAAGGGCAAAGAGATCATCCATAGTATCTTTACATTATCCCAATTCTTAATATAACTAAAGTGACAACAAGTATTATATCTTAATTCTATTCAGCCCAACACCTTTAGATTCCAAACAGGGAATTGCTCTCTCAACTACACAAAGGGGCACTACTCACACATTCATAACTACATATCTTTAATAATGGTGATATATCTAATAGAAATTCTATTTTCTCCCTGGCACCCAGTCCATCATAGCACCTCTCTAAGTGCCACATCACTGGCTTTTTCTAGCTCAATAAAAACCACATAAAAATTTCGTTTCTTTCCTCACTAGCCAAACAATAAACAAAGTACCCTAGTAAAAAAACATAACAAAAAAAATCACCAAAAATATGTAATATCAAATTCCTATTAATACAACCACGCTCCAAGAAAATTTCCAGATTTCGATACAAATTAAATAGAATAGAGTATTCAAGGAAAAGAGAGAGAGAGACCTGTTGACACCATTTGGAGAGGACGTTGAGACGGAGCATTCGCTGCTGGGTTTTAACAATATATTTAAGAATCATAATCTTCTTCTCCGAGTCAGAGAGTTCAGCAGATTTAGAATTCTCCACCAATTCCTTCAGCAATACATACGACTCTGTCGCGGCGCGGCCCACCAGCGCCTTGAAATCCACAGTCTCTTGCCCTAGCTCCCCCATTGTTCTTTTACAATTCAACTAGTTTACTATAGATTAATAATTGGTACAGACATAGAATCAATCATCGATAAAGGTTACAGGATTAGGGTTTCCTCGCTCTTACTTCGTAGGATTGACGAGTTTGAAGAGAGAGAATTCGACGTCTCTCCCTTTCTCTCTCTAAGAAAATATTAGGGGAATATTTTATGTGAGGAATTAGCAATAATCTTATTTTTCCTCCCTTAAATTGAGTTGAACTTGTTAAGAGGAATAGGGGTGCAACACGAACCGGGTCTCTTCAACACGAACCAGAGTCCCGGACCAGGTTCGAAAATGAGCACTGTAGTCAACATATCCTTTCAGCTAAAGTAAGTCCCCGTTTGACCACCCTTCTTTTAAAATTTTTTTTTTTTCATACTTATTTTTAACCATATATTCTCACAATAACATATATTTAGTTGCCATTATTTATCAAAAACAATATTTTGAACGGTGAATTTTTGGAAAATATGTAATTAAAAAGTAAAAAAAAGTTTTGAGCTTACGTAATGATATTTTATTGTATGAATGTGTGGTTGAAAATAAATATGTAAAAAAAAAGAGTTATGAAATAATGATAGTCAAACAAGGGCTAAATATTCTACACATAAATTTAAAAAAATTCCTACTTTTTGATCACACATTTTTCAATATTCACTATTCAAAAACTAATTCCTCTCAAAAAATGGCCGTCAAACAAGGCTACGCTAACAATTTATAAATGGTATAAAAGTTCAATCAAAGTTAAACATTAATTTCAACAACACGTTCATAATTGTTACTCACTATTATCCGCAAATTTCACGAGATTCACTACTATTCATTTTTATAAATCGTTTATAAATTTGTCAAATGAAAGCCTAGTCTTTTGTTATGAAAGACTTTGTGTTGGTAAAGCGGATTCTTAGCATTTGAATCATTTGAGACTGAAAGACATGAAAAGTATATCGAGAAAGTTCTTCGAAAGTTCAGCATGGATAAGAGTAAAATTATTAGTTTTCCTCTTGATGTGAAATCGAGCAATGAGCATATTCATTCGACAATTGAAGGGAAAGAAGATATGGAAAGCGTTACATATGTCTCGGAAGTTTGATGTATGTTATGGTGTGTACATGATCAAATATAGCTTGTAAAGTTAGCATTTTTAGTCGAATTCTTGCTAATCCAGGAACATATTATTGAAATCCAGTCATCTAAATTATGGATGTGTTTGAGCCACATTATTTTGGAAGAATGTATTTTGGAATAGTAGATTGATGAAAAATATATAGTTGAAAAAAAAAATGAAAGTTAGCGTCTGTCTAGGAGAGCTTTTCTCCTAGAAAGCAGCAATTAATTGACCGTTGGAACGTCAACATGGGTCCCATGAAGGCAGCAGTTTTTGAAATTTTAAACATGAAATACCGAAAATGTCTATTTATCATGACAACTGAATTAAATGATAAGGGCGAAAATGTCATTCTGCAATAAAAGAGTCCAACAATTCGACTGCCTTGTCTGAGTCTGGATCCCACTTAACTGAACGGTAAAAAAATGAATTTTCTGGGCAGCCAAAAGTGCTCCCAGACAGGAACTTATTGATGTGATGAAAATATTACTTTATTGAAAAATGTATGGTTGAAAATGAGTAGAATAATGATAATGAAAAAAATAATGTGGCTCAAATAGGAGCTATATGATACCTTCGCATCACTTTCGATTTGAGACTTGGTTTTAGGAATAGGAAACCAGACTTAGTTGGCTACACTGATGCAGATATGGTATAAAGATATTGATTCTCATAAGTTCACATCTAGTTATTTAGTTACTTTTTCCATGTAGGCCAATGTCATGATAGTCGAAGTTAATGAAGTGTGATGCACTTTATACAACAGAAGCGAAGTTCATTATAGCAACTGAAGCTAGTAAACAGTTGTTGTGGATGAAAAACTTTATTGGAAGCTCAAGCAAGAGAAATATGTGTTGTTCCATAACAGTCAGTATGACATTTGATAAACGTGTTTCTGCACATTTATTTAATACCTAAATATGCTTANCATGTAGGCCAATGTCATGATGGTCGAAGTTAATGAAGTGTGATGCACTTTATACAACAGAAGCGGAGTTCATTATAGCAACTGAAGCTAGTAAACAGTTGTTGTGGATGAAAAACTTTATTGGAAGCTCAAGCAAGAGAAATATGTGTTGTTCCATAACAGTCAGTATGACATTTGATAAACGTGTTTCTGCACACTTATTTAATACCTAAATATGCTTATTATTTATAAAAATGAGCGAATTTCTACTCACAATTACGTAATTACTGCTTTTGCAGGTAAAAATCACCCAAAAGAAAGAGAATAAGACCAAATGAGGAAAATTGACTAAAAGTGTGCAAATTTGTGAATTTGGAGACCAAAATGAACAAAGCAGAAAGTTGAAGGATTTTGGATGCAATTTATGAAGGGCATAATCGAAATGAAAGTAAAAAAATCTAAGGACCAAGTTGTACAAAATAAAAGTTGAAGAACTTGACATGCAATTATCTCAGAGGCTTGGACTACAATTTTTGAAAAAAAAAATTAAAAACCTTAAATGGGTTTTTGTCCAGGGAGGGGGGTTCCGTTTCCTTTCATTTTTCATTCTTCTTTTCTGTTCTTTTCTTTTATTGGCATTTTGGGGATACAAATCAAAAGTACAGAGAATACATTCAAGGATTTGAAGAAATATTTTGGAAAGTCAAAGTCAAGGTCAAGCTTCAAAAAAGAGTTTTATCTATAACTTTGTAATTTCTCAATTATTTTGCCATATTTGTAATGAATTGTATAAAATATTCTCTTTTTTTATCATCTGTATAAAATTGGCTAGTTATTTATGTTGGGATTTAGGGTAATAACTTAACTTAACTTTAATTAATTTTAATATTTGCCATTTAATGTTAAAATGCTTATTTTCATGTGTATTTATTATTGTGTTGAATGATTTTCATTTATTTGGCCATTAAATGATTGAGTTTAGCAATTTGTGCATCATTCGAGAGAAAATTGTACATTTTAGACCAAAATACTCTAAGTTTGTGTATGGGATATATATACCCCTAATCCTAGGTGACCAATTGAACTATTTTTACAAATATTTAATACGATTGTTTGATTTTAATCGACATAGAGATATAGCAGGTTAAACCAATCAATTATGATTAATTTCGCTTGAGAGAAGTAATTAACTACATATTGAAAAATTGGGTCTAACATCATAAATAAGTAATTTATTAATTAACTTGTGGAGAAATTAATTAGACGACGGTTAAGCGAAATCACGAATCCCAACCATATTTTTCCTTCAAAATTTCAAAGTGTTTATGTTTTCTTATTTTGTAGATTTTTAGTTAATTTTCCTTAATTTCAAAATCAAATTTCATTGTGTTTGTTTTTATTGTTAAAATTAAATTGATTAAAGTTGTGTAATTAAAAGTAAATATTCCTCGAGTGATCGACAATCCGAACTTAAAATGTCCATTTNAATAAGTAATTTATTAATTAACTTGTGGAGAAATTAATTAGACGACGGTTAAGCGAAATCACGAATCCCAACCATATTTTTCCTTCAAAATTTCAAAGTGTTTATGTTTTCTTATTTTGTAGATTTTTAGTTAATTTTCCTTAATTTCCAAAATCAAATTTTATTGTGTATTTGTTTTTTATTCTTAAAATTAAATTGATTGAAGTTGTGTAATTAAAAGTAAATATTCTTCGATGGATCAACAATTCGAACTCAAAATGTCCACTTTATTACTTGAACTCGACTCATGCACTTGCGGTATATAATTTTAGCAAACACCGTTCATCTTAGTAAGAATGCTACCTTTCATGCCGGATCGAAATATATTGATGTGAGATATCATTGAATTAAAAATTCTCTAAAGTTTGAGTATACAATCCCAATTTTTTAATAGTTGATTCGAACCACAAAACGATAATTAAATATTAGTATGAGTCAATTGAATGCAATTAGAAGTCAAAAAAGAGTAAAATATGATCAAAATATATTCACAAACCAATTTTTGACTGTACAAGTATGTTTCAGATTTTTATCCGAAGTTTGAGAATCATTTTTGACATAGTAAACGTTCAAATTGAAAAATGATATCTGAAGTAAAGTTGTACCCATTTAAATTATCTTTTTAACGCACTTTGAATTGTCTCAATCGAATAACGAGAGAAAAAGTTACGAGAAAATAAGCAGTGCTAATTTTCTACTTGAAAATAGGCTCCGTGATGCCACTAAAGTAGCACCCCACCGCCACTATTGCTGAATTTTCAAAGCAACATCGCGCCGCTGGCGCCAGAATAAGAGTTTTGAATTTTTTTGTCTCTTTTTATTATCAATCTGACTTCAACTTCGCTACATTTTTTTTTTATTATGAAATTGATCCCGTCTCTTTCTATGGTCATGAACTAAACTTTTAAATTAGGGTTTGATGTAATCAACTTGAGATTATGTTTTGATAATTAAATAATTATTTCTTTGATATTTTCCTATTCATTTTGTTTGTGTTATTGATTTTAATGCTTTTAATTACTTGAACACTAATTGAATGGATTGATTGTCTAAATTTCGACACTAGAGATAGAAATTTAGGTACGATCATAGAATAACACAACCTATGCTTCATAAGTTTCAAAAGAAAATATAAATTTTTTGAAGCATGTTACACATTAGAATTATGAAATTGATAATTCTTGTTTATTTGATTCGTAATAGAGATATTGTAATTGAATTATAGGAATAATTTTTACTCATCACTCAAGAGATGAAGTATAATTAAATTGGGGTTCTTGCCATAAATTTAGGAAATTGATTAAAGACAACTGGATGATTGAGAAACATTGTTGATATTTAGGGGGAATTATAACCCTATGTTTTTTTATATTGATTAATTTTCATAAATTGCATTGAAATCGTTGAATTTGTCACAACATCCACGTTAGAAGTAGATAAAACCATTGATACTAAATTTCGATTGTCTAGATAAATTAGAAGCTATTCAATTATATACTTCGTATAAAATTGATATTCAATCATTGTGGATTCAACATCCATACTTGATCTTTATATTACAAAACTTGATGTTGTACACTTGCTGTATATTTACGTTATAGAAAACTTTGATATTCAATCATTGTGGATTCGACATCCATACTTGATCTTTATATTACAAAACTTTACGTTATAGAAAACGTGTAACAATTCCTTCCGTAGCAAGAAAAGAAAATTAGGGTAATTAAAACCTCCCTAATTATTCTGTGTAAAGGGAGGCCATCTGTATGCATGGAAAACAATTTCCTCAAAATTCTCTATTGTGCATGTGAATTAACAAAATTTGGAAAGTCCGAAAGCAATAGGAAATTCGTCTAAGGTTGGGCAGTTGGGTGTGTCTCTTCATACATAGAGATAAATTTCAAGAGGTATGTCATTTTGTATGATTGTGTCTTTTAAGACAAACCTTTTCAATTACTATATATAGATCTTATGTGTTTGGATTTATTAATTCAATTCATAATTCAATATCATTTCTTTTAATTGCATTGCATAAAAACACTTTGTAAATGTGGTCTTTTCTTGCATAAGACCATGGTCATATAGAGAGAAAATTCCGTTAAGAGTAAGTTGGTCTACGTTATTTGGAGTGCTCATATTGCAAGACGTGATCGTTGTATCTTGGGAGATGATTGCCAAAAAACTGTTAGCACCGATGGGAGGCAAATTCATCTTAAGGAGAAAGTGTTAAACACTTACCTCGACCAATCCAATCGCTTGCATTTCCTATTTTATTTGCCGTTTTCTTTTAATTTGAGATTTGATTTTTGGAAAACTAACTATTCTTTTGATTATAAGAAAAGTTTTTCGTCGAAGAATGGAAATGATTATATCCATCGTCACGTATTCGATTTCAGTAATTATCATTTCGTCTTTTCAAATTCTATTTTAGTAAGTTGAAATTATGTTCGATTTTGCGCAAGGAAAATGTACGTTTTGATAATATAATTTATGCACGTTATCGGTGTAATATCTCCAACAATTTTAAGATGAATTTTGTATTGTGCATATTGTATTTTATTTGCAATATTTGCATGAATAAAAATTATAAGACAAATTAGTTTGGCTATGAATGGTTGAAATGTGTGTGATTTAAATCTGCTAAAATTTATTTATAGATTTTTTTTATTTATATGAAAGTGTGTGATTTTCATGAGGTGTCTAATCCCTCAATGATATATATTTAAAGGAAGTGGTAATATATATTTGAGAGTTCCAATTAATGATCACGAGCCTCATGATAGAACAACGAAATGGTGCCTATTAATAAATAATTTTTGCATACGGTTTTGCATTGAATCAGTTGATACACCTGTATATTTTTCCTATTAAACGTTACATGTGCAAATTGGAGGAAATAGGGAATTTTGTGTAATTCTTTTGAACCATGACTGTTCGATTTCTTATTCTAAATTAGTTTAAAATGTGCCTATTTAATTCTAAAAGGTGTAATGAAGATATATGTCTTTTAAATTATGTAAGCCATACGAACCATTGTGCATGTTCATATTGAATTTTTATACATTAATGTGATGTATAAATCATGTATGAAATTTATGAGAAATATTGTGTCTTTTCACTTAATTTGAAGAAAGTTGTTTTGAATGATGACTTTTTGATATGGAAATAATGAAATTGTATGCATTCATATGATTGGAATTTCTTTTTGCCATGTATTGTATTTTTTGAATCTATACAATTATTATAAGAAATTAAATATGGAAAGTGGTGTATTTTCATGAATTGCAACTACTGGTATTTAAAATAAAATAAATATTTATTTGTGTGTTTTGACAATGGTAATTAAATTGATTTTATGCATCATAAGGAGATGTCTCTTCATTGTCTAAATCCATTTTGGTGGCAAGGGCTATACCGAATGGTAACTTGTCAATAGAAAATTGCGTGTTTCTTAAATTCATGGACATTCTAAAATACATGAGAATATTTGAATCGTGAATTCATTTGATATTCACTAATCAGTACATGCAAATGTTTATTCTATTTTGAACAAAGTACACGTGCATGGAGATAATTGTAAATTCCTTTGGTTGAGAATATTTGAATATATTATTCACACGAGGAGGTATATTTTGATGCCCACCACATATGGTTAAATGGGATTTCTTTCCACTATATACCCACACAAGGGTTTGAATTTCGAACTAATATTTTTTGGTCAAAATGCTCTAGTTTGCGGACCAAGTCTGTAGATAAAATTTGATGGCAAATTTATATGATTAGCCTAATTGTTGGGAATATTTTCTAAAAGGCATAGATGCTACCTATAGTTGGTGATGACGCCGAATATCTTTAGAATGATGATTGTAAAAGGGCATTCATTTGTGAAGGATCAAAACTATGGTCTACATAGATTGTGTAATTCTTCTTAGAAAGAAATTGTTCTTACAAGAGAATTTGATTGAAATGCAAAAGTATGAATTGAAGACCACTAAATTGAAAGTACTTAGATTTTCACATAGCATTATCTATTTAATANTGTAATTCTTCTTAGAAAGAAAATTGTTCTTACAAGGAAATTTAATTGAAATACAAAAGTATAAATTGACGACCACTAAACATTAATACTTGCGAACTTGTATGAGAAGTTCAAAACTTGTGAATGCATCATTATTAGATTATATATGTATTTCTAATTAATTGACTTGTGGGGTAACTTGTTTCTCAAGTTATATTTCATACACCTTATAAATCATAGGAGAATGTCTTTGAAGTAAAAAAGATAGAAAGCCCTTGTACTATTTTAGAAGTTTGAGAATAGCTTACAACGTGATGTACACTAAGTCTAAAGTGGACAAAATGGGATGAAATCCGATTATACAATTTAGTTATTTCACTAATACATTACTTTTCGTTTTTAATATGTATATAATTTACATATTGTAATAAATACTACAATTAATTAATATTCACGTTCATTTAATTAATATTAATTAGAATTTCATATTCATATTCACGTCCATGTCCTTGTTATTAACAATTAATTTACATTCACATTCATTTAATTAATATTAATTACAATTTCACATTCAGTAATGCAGTTCATTATTTATGTCAATGTATGCTAATTAGCATCCAGTTTCACTTAATAGAAAATTAAATTATATTCATTTAATATAAATGATTTAACATTCATTGTTACATATATATTCCTTAATATTAATTAATGTTCACGTTACATATATATTCCTTGATATTAAGACATTCATCGTTACGTATATATTTCATAGTTTTAATTCTAAATTAATTGACATTCACGCATATTTAAATATCACTTTTATGGCATTTATAAAATATTTCATAATAACGTGCAACGCAAGTTCAATGTTGACTAGTATTCATAAATGCACTATAATAGTTCAATGTTGAAAATTGAAAGTAGAAATCCTCCAACCATGTTTGAAAATTAATGAAGATTTAGATAAAGCTAGTGAGAAGCATGTAGCTTCATGAGAGAATTTCTCAATTGTGACAATTTTCATCTATTAAATGAATTGATTGTGATAGCTAGCTATATTTAATAAGATGCATAGTCATCGTAATGGTGAGTCTAGACATATTCTTCATAGATATAACACCATAAAGCAGTTGATTTCAAATGGCGCAAACTCGTGGATCCACTAAGAAAAGATTTTCAAGAGATCAAGTATAATGTGTATCGAGGGGATTATAATTAAAGCCTACTACGTAAGAATCTTTGTAATGATAACCCTACCTTGTTGACTGGATATCCCAAGATCTTGGTTTAAGAGGATAACAAAGTTATGAAGATTCAATAAAGCACTTGAGAAAATGTCTCCTAACTCATTCCTATGATATTAAAATATTTTCTGCAGAATATTAAGGTTAATATATCCTTTTAATGATTCATATATCTTGATTAAGTCAAATAAGGTAGGGCAGAATACTCTTAATAGAAGGTCACAAATGTAAGTGTGAAGTGGGGAGCTTCAATAATAATTGTTCGATGCTATAATTTTTTCTAAACACTTATGAAACACAATGATGGTTCATGATCAAAATGAACCAAGTCATGAGAACCATGAATGGTTTAGGGAAGACATAGTGCGAGTACTATTCTTTTGATTTACACTAACGACTGAATGGTTCAAAATATCGCGTTCACCAATTAGTCAAGTAAATCCGATAGTATTTCACTAAGGAAGGTTCAAGGCCGGAAGCTATCTTACTTGATGAATTTTTTTTCGCTTTCTCTCTACTAGTGTATGTATAGTCATTTGCATTAATTTTCATTTATGTGGGGGATTGTTGGAATCTTGTATCAAAAATTGGTTTTGACCAATTTTAATCATTATTTAAGTGGAATTCATTATTTGATGAGTTAGAAATTAAGCCAAATTTTAGTTGCTTAAATATGTGAATTGTTGAAAAATCGTATAGAATATTATGAAATATTCTAGAAAATATTTGGATGGAAATGCGTGTCTTCCCATATGATTATGACTGTGTGTCTCTTCATGTATAAAGATAAATTTCAAGAGGTATGTCCTTTTGTATGGTTGTATCTTATATAGATCCTATGTGTTTAGATTTATTAATTCAATTCATAATTCAATATCATTTCTTTTAGTTGCATTACATAAAAACACTTTGTAAACGTGGCTTCTCTAGCATAAAATCATGGTTAAGTAGGGAGAAAATTCCGTTAAGAGTTCGTTGGTCTACGTAATTCGAAGTGCTCTTATTGTGAGACGTGGTCGTTTTATCTTGAGAGATTGTCAAAAAATAGTTAGCACCGATACGGGGCTAATTCATTTTAAGGAGAAAGTGTTAAATACTTGTCTATACCGATCCAATCACTTGTATTCCTATTTTATTTTCTGTTTTATTTGAATATGAGATTTGATTTTAAAAAAAACAAACTATTCTTTTGATTATAAGAATTGTTTTTCGTCGAAGAATGAAAATGATTAAATCCATCGTCACATATTCGGCTTGAGTAATTATTATTTCGTCTTCTCAAATTCTATTTTGGTAAGTCGAAACTATGTTTGATTTTGCGTACGTAAAATGTACGTTTTGAGAATATAATACATGCACGTTATCGGTGTAATATCTCCAATATTGGATTCGTACAAATTTGTTAATTATACCTTTCTTTCATTCGAAGTTGCTTGTCTAGAATATAATTTATTATTGGTTACAAAAGCAGTAAATTATGTTGAGCTTTGAAATGAGACTTAGAGATGCCATCATCGTTGTTCTTACTGCATAAGAAGCATCCAATAGTAGGAAGTGATACCATGGCTAGAATTTTGACTTCGAATATGAGAATAAGACCTTTTCACTTCTCGTAGTTTATGCAATCCTTTATGTTTATTACACGTGCATAGAGTGATCTATAGACAACTAATCCCAATATGACTTTAGAATACTGAAATATGCCAACGATGACTCGTGCTCTTCGTGATGGTAGTTCATATATTTGAGGACTATTGCTCTGAGAAAAATGTTCTTTCAACTCTCGCTAGACTCCTAGCACTATCATAGTAACTTAAAGTTTTGCTAACTAATCGATAGCATTGAACATCCATGATAAGACCATATCATTAAACACATCCCAAATCTTGAGATTTGTTGAATCTACATCAGGTATCTCCATCATTATCGATGAATCCCAATTGTTTTTTGTTGGGACCTTTTGAATCAATGTGTTGTGAAAAATCAAAAGAGATTAATTGAGCAATATAAAGTATTGATCGCTCACCAAACAAAAACAAGATTTAAAGTAAAGAAAAAAAAATGGAAGAGGAATCGATATTTTATTAAACAACCAATTGAGAGAAAATATAATTTCTGCAATTTCTGCTCAAAACAACTAAATGATGAGTCTACTATTTATAGGGATGATGTCCAAACCCAAAATAGAAACAAGATAAAAACAAATCACGTGAAATAAAAAAAAACAATATTTTCCCAATAATTTTCTAATAAAACACGTAAAATAAATGAAATAATATTTTTTCAAACACATGCAAATAAGGAAAAATATATTCCCAAAAATTTCAATCTAATTTGGGTCACAAAATCAAATAATCTCTACTTAGACACAAATTTCGATGCAACGAATGAAACTTCAAAATTTTTCCACTTGGAAAAATAAGTCAGTCTGCATCAGAATAAACTAATCTCTTCATTCAGTACCAAAACTCTCCGCCTCACGAAAAACTTCACCTCTGCCCAATGTCCACAAGCGACACCCGAACCCAACCCTGGGTTCGCAAAATTCCAACAAATACCAAACATGGTCGAATCATACTCTGTAGCAGAATTCATACCAAATGCTTGAACTCAAGGCTCCTTGCTAGAAATGTCACCTTCAAACACTCCAAAAGCATGATCACACACATTTGAAACCCGGTACCTATTCTCTATGAGTCCTCCCCTGGCAAATGACTCAGAGTCCAACATGAAAGGTACTGTGCCGAACTTGATCTCTTATACGGTACGAAACTTGTCCAGATATCTCTTCACTAGTTATGCGTGCCCCTTCATGATATATAGTTGAGAACTCTTCCGTCCTTCCAGCACAACACGATGACCCCTTTGGACCTTTAAGACTCCACCTCCACAGGAGAATGTGTACCCATTAGAATCCAGGGTACTCAGCGAGATGAGATTCTTCCTTAAGTCTGGAACATGCTGAACCTGGCCAAGAACTCGAACTGTCCCATCCAATAACCTCAATTTGACCTGATCAATTCTAGCAACCCTACAAGATTTGGTTGTTTTCCATGAAAACTCCACATTACTTCACCATTTCATATGTTTCAAACCAGGCCCTATTGGGACACATATTGAACGAACACGCTGAATCCAGAATCCACTCATCATCCGGCTTAGATTCCATGTCAGATACAGTCAACACTACATCTTCGCCATCCTAAAATCTCTCCACAATATGAGTCTCGTCCGAATGATCTGATTGTCTCCCATGATTTGCAGATAAATTACCTTTACCATACAACTTGTCACAATCCTTCTTGATGTGTCTTTTTTTCTTGCAGTAGAAGCGAACTTGATTGCTGAAGTTCATCTTCGACCTACCCATCCGTTGATCACCGTACAAAACCAGAGCTTCCTTCCTTAGCTCCAACGATATACTTCATCTTCTCCTTTGAAAATAAAGCTTCATAAACATCGTCAATGGTGAGTATGTTACGACTATACAAGATCGTGTCCCTGAACGACGAATACGAAGCGGGCAGTAAGCACAACAGGATCAAGGCTAGATCATTTTCATCATACTTGACTTCTAACGTTTCCAGATCAATGACGATTTCCTTGAATACGACCAGATGGTCCTCCAAAGAACTCTCTTCTGCCATGCGATGAGAATAAAGCATCTGCTTCATATACAACTTACTCGTCAATGTCTTCGTCATGCACATTTGCTCCAAATTTAACCCCAATGCAGCAGCTGAATTCTCCTTAACCACGTCCCGATGATGTTGTTAGAAAGATGAAGATGAATCATAGATAGCGTCATCCGATCCTTCCGTTGCTTCTCCTCTGTTATTGAAGTTGTTGGCATTTTATCAAAACCCAACAGAGCATCGTCCAAATTCATCTGTGCCAGAATTGCTTTCATCTTTATTTGCTACAGAGAAAACGTTGTATTACGATCCAAAGCGGCATGTTATATTTCATGGCAGCCATCGAAATTAGAAATCTCAAATAAATTTAACAATTTGTAGCTCTGATACCACTTGTTGGGACCCTTTGAACTCGCGTATTGTGAAAAATCGAAAGAGATTAATTGAGCAATATAAAGTATTGATCGCTCACCAAACAAAAACAAGATTTAAAGTAAAGTAAAGAAAAAAAATGACAGAATAACCGATATTTTATTAAACAACCAATGGAGAGAAAATATATTTTCAGTAATTTCTGCTCTAAAAAATTGAATGAATAGTCTACTATTTATAAGGAAGATGTCCAAATCCAATATGAAAATAAGATAAAAACAAATCACGTGAAATAAAGGAAACAATATTTTCCCAATAATTTTTCAACAAAACACGTGAAATAAAGGAAATAATATTTTTCCAAATACGTGTAAAGAAGGAAAAATATATTCCCAAAAATTTCAACCTAATTTTGGTCACAAAATCCAATATTTTTGGCATTTAAAGTCATTTTCATAGCTCTGTACAATGTGGGATAATTATCTACAACCAATATATTGGTCAAGAAAACAATCAGGGTGATCACATGGGTGAAGAAGATATGGAGACATAACATGAGTAGTTTCGCCATTTGACATTGACACAATGTAAGTGATTGTAACATGTTAAAAGAACAACCAAAAAAATTGTATTGGGGGTAAATTGAAAATGAAGTTTATGAAGCCAAATAAAGGCTTAATAATGCGAAAATACCAAAGAAGGTTGGAATTGTTTGGGAAGACACCTCCAAATAAGCCAAACGACAACACTTAATTCTGAAAAAGCTTTGATACCATGTAAAGTTTCAAAATATTTATTATTCCGTATTATCGCTGTTGTAATACAAGGATGGTTTATATCATTATATGTATATAGACATGATAATAGCACATTTGTTACATTTTTCATTCATTAATACTTGTATTTCTATGATTAATTGACGCCTAAATGTTGTAAGTACACTTACATTTTGATTTAGGTTGCAAATAGATGAAAAAGATGGGAATTAGAAGAAAATGGTGAGAAATGACCAAAATGGAAGAAAGTGAAAGTTCAGGGACTAAAAAGCAAATACTATAAATTTGTTTCTAACCTTGTGATGAATATTCGAGAGTGTTAGAGGTCAATTGGATGAAGAAATGAGTCAAATAGATGAAATATAGCCAAGACATGATCACACATCAACTTTCAAGTTGAAAAGTTTTGTATCGATTTTCAGCCTCATATTGAGACCCATTTTTGACATGGAAAACGATCGAATTGGAAGTTCACATTTGAAGTAAAGTTGTAGCCTTTGAGTTAGCTTTCCAACGCATCTTGAATTACCTCAATTGGACATCAGAAGAAAAGTTTATGATGAAAATACTGAAAAGTATGCAGAATTCGAAATAGTAACACAGCGCCCAACATCACTCCCCGACGGCTGGTGTTGCCCAGAAAGAACAGATTTTCAACGCCTAGGCCCTGCTCCCATAGTGCCTAGGCGCCGCGCCGTGCAAATTAGTTTTTTTTTTTATGTTGGGCCGCAAGAAGCCTAGGAAAAGACCCCAAAAACATATTCTTCATCATCATTCCTCAATAGACATCATTCTTCTCCTATTTGGCTCAAGAACACTCATGGAGAACTAAGTATTTTGGTGAAACCACGAAGGAACTCAATTGGATTTGAATATTTTGACTTCATTTATTCATGTAATTTGTTTTTCAAGATTTAAATAATTCTAGGGTTTATGTTTTCCTTACTTTGAATTAGATTTGAATTTAACTTAGTTTTTATTCAGTTTTTCATTGATTTAATCAAGTTTTTTCCATTGAATAATTAAAATATTCGTTTAAGTTTCAATTTCGAATTATTTATTGGTGTAATTTAATTACTGCTATATGTTAGAGATATATAGTTGCGTTTTGAATCTGATTTCAATAAATTAATGTATGATTGTGATTTGGGAAATATAAATTGTATATGGTCGAGCTTTGATATTGTTCAATAAAATTGTGCGAATATGTCATAAGTCTATTTTCTAGGATTACATTTGTAAATTAAATTAGTTTTCACAATATATTTTTCTATTAGAGTGCCGGGATAAAAGCCTCTAATTATGTTATGAAAATGGAATAATTGATATGAATGATCCGATCTGATCCGATCCAATTGAGGGAATTCCGACGCTTCACTACCTCAAATTATTGATTCTAATTTCACCTTTCAATATTGAATTTTAATACACATTGAAGACGACAACTTATCCTTTTTTGGAGTCCTTAAGCATTTTTCATTTCCCCGTGGATACGACACCCCAAAAGCTGCACTACAACTACCGCGTTATTCTTTGGGCGTAATCAAAACACAAGGGGGGAAATATCGGTATTGCTAAAAAAAGACAAAAATAATATGTTGAGAATCAAACTAAAAGTACATAGATAGAAGCTAGAATAATTGTGTAATGGAAAGTCAGTGAACCGATGCACTGAAATCTTTCCATAATGCACGATGAGTTGGTTGAACTGTTACAAAAAATTTTCCGACATGTTGCCGCGTAGACAACTGTTTTAGTAGAATATTCATATAAAGTGAACAAATTATCAAACCTTGAATTCTAACATGATTACCCATTATTATTACACGATTCTTCAAGGATTATTTTTTGACTAAATATATATTCCTATTATTTACAAATTAGTCCTTGAAAAATGTGAAATTTCAATTTCATTGTGCACATTTCAAATTTCTTCATTAAGTCCTATAATATACATTAGAACGTTATGTTATATATATATATGACCGAGCTTATAAGAACTGAATCTCATTGGGTGAATTCAACAAGAATTTATCACATTGAGGCATAAACACAAATGAATAAAAACGAAAATACCAAACCAAGGGCACCCTATTTCGCACAACATCTTTTGGTTTCGATGGAAGTAAGTGGCTTCCATTTGGAAGAAACCGAAACTCAAAATTGTACAAGGAATTTGGCAAGCAATAAGCTCACGTAGCCTAACTAGTGGCACCCATATTTTCACCATATACCGTCAACAAATCAGTCTCAATTTTGCCGCAACAATGAACATATATTACTGTTCAACACTATACTTCACGATCTAACTATGTTATTCCTCCACCAGTAACAATTTGTTACTCAACGATCTCTACGTCAACATTGAAGACATCATAATCAATATGACTGGTCATCCGTTCAGCTAAAATTTTATCTTCTTATTCCCACTCATTTAAATCAACTTCCGTACTTTATATTTCCATTAGGGGAAAAAACAAGACAAGTTGATGTAGGTATTTGTCCCTTTCATTTGCACAAATCAGGAAAAAATTGGAACAGTAGGATCCGATTCGTGGCAGTTGTGTGTAATGAAAGACGTTAAAAAGGGGTAAAATATCCTACTCAGACTTGTCTCAATTTTGGAATTTTTAACGTTGTGAAATCCAATCATTCCCCACCCTATTTATTTTATCCACAACACAATCCACATTCTATTCAAATAAATATATTTCAATTTTTTTTTTCCTTTCTTTCTTCACGAATTCGTACATGGATAGGGAGTTTTCAGTGGATGAACTAGCGGATCACTTCTTGCCACCTCAGCCGACGCCAAAGATTCGGCTGGACGCGGCGGCGGAGGAGCATGAAGAGTCATCCTCCTCCGCAACTACTCCGGCGGGGTCCTCCTCGTTGAATAACAAGAAGATGATGATGAATCGTAGCTCCTCTGAATGGGCTTTCCAGCGCTTTCTCCAAGAGGCATCTGCACTTGATAATTCATCCTCGCAACAACCTCCGATGTCGGGTTCTGCCACCACATCCAACGACGTCGTCCAGACTGCTAATTATAATGACTTTAATATTAATAATAATATCAGTAATTGGAAAACGGCGGCAGATTTGGGGGGCCCACCACCTGCGAATATTCCGAAAGATTCCGAGGAGTACCAGGCCTTCCTTAAAAGCCGCCTCGAGTTGGCGTGCGCCGCCGTCGCATTGACCCGGGTACTCTTATTTTATTACGTCATTTTTTTCACACCTTATCTTTTCTTCCTCACAATGAAATTTTTAGGAGCTTCTTCTGTCCATTGCATAAGCTTCATCGGAATAAACAATTAGCAAATTCATGTCATGTTTTTATTTTTGAAAAATTTCTTTACTGGTTGATTTCTTAGGCCTCTTCTGCAATTTGTACCTTTTCCTTCTCAACCTGGCATTCTGAATTCCCAATTTCTTTCCCAATATTGCTCAATTTTTTAATTTTTTACTTTTTATTTTGTTGATTAGCGCGTTAGTAGTGGGATTTAGAACTGTAAGAAACAAAAATATTGTAAACTCATGTCTGCATTGCAATTTTGTATGTAGGCAACTAATTTGAAGCTTCAAGATTCAACATCTGCAGCGCCTGGCAATGGATCACAGACCTCTATTTCTATTACATCGCAGCAAACAGGTTCTCATGTTCCTCGGAAAGGTTAGCAATTTAGCTCTTTTATGCTTATAAATTTTCTCGTATTCGTCAATATATCTCTATAAATTCTGAATTTATGATGGATATAGACACAGAGATCAAACATTCGATTCACTTTATTATGTCCCTTAATTTATCACTTTATTTTATTGTTCAATTAAAGACTTTAATTAGGGGTTATTTTGTCTTTTTAGGTTGTTAAGGGTTTTCTCCTGGGATTTTGTTATTTAAACTAAAATTTTGGTTGATTATTATTTGACTGTTTTCACTATTAATAAAACTCTTGAAGATTTTATTTTATTTTTTCCAAATTTGGTCTAAATTGGTATTCGTGCACAAATAAAAAATTTATGATCTCGTGTTCTTCGAGACAATTCCGCCTACATCACATATCATAGCTTAGCTATGTCTCGAAATTTATAAAATAAAACCCCAATGGCAGAAGTGATTTCCGTGACGAGAATGCAAAATTGCCAACGACGAGAGTTCTTGATGACACAAATGATCTGCATCAAAATTGGAGATGTTGACGAAGCACATTAATTGGCTACTTTAGCAGTGCAAGGGCTCAACAGTTGTAAAGTCGGCAGCGACGGAGGACTCAAACGATGACGAAAACCTTTTCGCCTCTCTTAATCTCAAGCAGTGAATGGATATTGATTTGGGTGAGGATTACAATAGCTGTCCATTTTTACACTGAAATTGATAAAGATGTATAATGGAGGAGTGTGTACAGGAACATACAAGGGAGACTTTTATAGTGGTGGTTAGTGGGAATACAATGACTGACAGAGTGGACGTTAAAAGGTAATAAGATTCTAAAGGCTACGAAGAACCATTGTCATTTATGAAAAGATGGAGGACCTTTGAGTGGATAAAGGAGAATGATTACTTATTTGCATTCGTCTGAATATACGAGATTAGCATGGAAGGGAAGAATATGTTGAAATATCTTCAAAAATAAGTGTCATTACTATTGTAACTAATGAAATTAGTGCTGATACATTGTCATCGTCAAATATACTTGCACAATCGACTTCTGTCATAACTCTTTTTCAATATATATTTTTGGGGATTCCAGCCTAAAAAGTAGGAGTGAGATGTCTCTTAGTAGGTGGAAGCTTAATTGCTACAATATTTGAAAAGAGTTTAATGCAATATTATGCTATGGGAAATATGGTAGTGGATTTGTGTGATGTTAGATGATGAGGGTTATTTGGTAGAGCATGATTTATTGTCTAATTTGCAAAAACATTCCATGGAGAAGGGCTCACAAATTAACGAAGTTGAAATGAATAATTTAAATCAATCTCAATGCTCGGCGCAATCAAGGGATTTCATAGCTTTATTACAAATTCTTTTACCATTATGAGATGTTGGATGAGAAAATAATTCAAGATTTGAGGGCGAATCTCTGTCATCCCTGAGAGAATTATGGAGATAGACACAGATCAAATATTAGATTCACTTTATTATGTCCCTTATTTTTCACTTTATTTTATTGTTCAATTAAAGACTTTAATTAGGGGTTATTTTGTCATTTTTGGTGGTTAGAATTTTTTGTAGGATTTTATCATTTAAGCTAAAACTAGGGTAGATTACTATTTGGTTGTTTTTGAATATTAATAGAACTTTCAAAGAGTTTCTTCATATTTCGGTCCAAATTGCACGAATCAACAGTTTGTGATATTATGTTCTTCAATTCTTGAAGCTTCTGTCTTCTGTCTACATCAAATTCCGATGGAAATAACCTTCGATTACCGGGATTAATGATATTATTATGCGTTTTACTGTCAAGTGGTAGTGGGAAGGTCTAAATGTGTTTTTGGTAAGTCAAATTTCATGCCTGTTGATAAAAGAAAATGAAAGAAAAGAAAGAAGGTAGAGTTCCTCTCATGGCAGGAATTTCTATTGGTGAATGCTGGACTTTAAGTGAGTTGTGCCAAGCATCGACATTTGTAGTTTGTTTAGTGCTTGTTTGGAAAAGTTTAAAAAAATTCTAAAATGTTGAGGAGTTATTATTTAATTTCAACCATATATTTCATAAGATTCACATCTTTCAACCATATATTTCATCAAATTTTATTAAAATCTGATAAAACTTTTATTAAAAACTTTGTCAAACAACCCTTATTGTCATTATTTTTTATGTACTGAAGAATAAAATAACCGAGTTCTGTACATGTTCATTTTTACAATTTCAAGTTTCACTGTGCTATATAATGTTTGGAGCTGAAATCAATTCAGCAAATTGTTGCAGTCTTTTAGAATGAGTAATTTACTCAAAGCATGCATACACTTAGACCTACTGAATCGATTTGAACAAAGAACAACAGTGTCTCCAATCCTCATTGTCCCTTAGAATAAAATTTTAGTTGCCATATTGATAAAACTACAATAAACAAATGTAAAGAATGCCTTTTTTATTTTTAAGAAAAAGAAGATGCCCGCTCCTGTATAGTTTGCCAAGAATTAGTTAACTTTCAATCGATTTGAACTAAGAACAACGGTGTCTCCAACCCTTATTGTCCCTTTGAATAAAATTTTAGTTGCCATACTGATATAACTACAATGTAAAGAATGCTTATTTTTTAAGAAAAAGAAAATGCCTTCTCCTGTATAGTTTGCCAAGAGTTACTTAACTTTCAATTGCAAATATATTTCTATATGTAAAAGATATAGTGCTTTAAGAAAAAGAAAGTAAAGAATGATCCGTTATTTTCTTTTGTTCATGCCTTTTCTTTTCTTTTGTAGCTTTAAGATTCCCCACAATTGAGTTTCAATCCCTTCCCTGAACTACAAGCCTGCCCTAACTTCTCCTTCTTTTCTTTGCAACCGTTCAAAGTTGGAAAGCTCCAGTTATATCTAAAATTATTTAATTTTATGGTTTGACAACTTTCAGTACTAAAGTGACAGACACACACATGGATGCATGTAATTGTGTCTGTGCATACAGTTGATTGGTCGTGTTGGTTGTGCATGTGAAATTGTGGTGGTTTTGTTATTGTTATTGGATGGTAGACGGCTGAGATTGGTAGTCTATTACCTTGAGAATGGTGGCTTTGAAGTTCTTGGCTGAAGGTGGTGGGTTGGTTTGGTTTGGAATTGTTTTAGCCAAAGGTTACATCGCAGTAAACGAGTTTACAGGATTGCCCATTTGAGCCCCTATTTTAGCAAGTTTATCTGGATGTATTCAACTTCAAATATAATTGGGTGCACCCAAACTCAAGTACAATTAATGGGTTTCGTTGCTTCTACTCACTGGAAGTTGCAACAATTAGTGAGTGTGTACCTAGACCTAATGTGAAAATTAAGTTCAATAATTTTTTAATTGTTCATCACGTTTTTTATCAATGATGAATAACAGCATGTTTCAAAAGTAAGAAGAGGAAAGTCTTGCAGTTTGCTGATGCCTGTGCTCCTTTCAATTAGATTTATATCTGTGCTTTAGATGCTAAAGCAAACTGTGCAGATGATTAAAGAAATGTGGCTTACTAGGCATTATGATGTTTCCGTTGTTGTATTCCCCTTTGTCTGACTTATATGCGGAAGCTAAATGAAGTATACTGAACATTAGTTAGGACCTTGGATGCTTTATGTAATGCAGCTTGTTGGATTCTTATTTTTATCATATTCTTGGTGATGAAGGACGACTTTTAAGTATTATTCTTCAACTTGAGTTCATGCGATAGAGCTGGATATAAATGGCCACGAGGCTTTATCTTTCCAAATAAACTTACTATGAGCGAATGCTTGTTATTATTTATTTCTATTTTCTCTGAATATTCCCCTACTTATTAATTATATTGGTTCTAGTGGTTTTCATTATCTACTAGCTAGAGACGTGGTGGTGTTGCAATATCTCAAGTTCTTTCGTTTAATTATCGTCTTTGAATAGGAAAATTTATGTACGAGTTCAACATACAACCCAACATATTCAATTTACGGCAACACAAGTTTAGACACTAAGATTTATTCAACTCAGCTAACTATTGGAGCAGTATTTCATGATTTGTGCAATATGATTTTGTCCTAATTAAGCTTAGTCCTTCATCTTCGAACAATTAATGTAATTAATGCTACTTATGCTTACTGCTGCAAACATCCATGATCTATGTGCATGAATCTCTTGGTTGAATTTCTCTCAGTCCAATCTTTAAAAGTCAACCATAACATTCTCATGTTTATTGGTGAACACGTGTCTGGCTTAAAATACAGCTTACCTTACAAAGCACGATGAGTCTCATATCTGCTTCTATGATACTTTAGCTTCACCTACACGTACTGATGGCGTATCTGTTGGATTTAGTTGTCAATGGACCGACTGATGCATAATTTACCTATTTTCCCCACAGATCCGGAAATTGTGCATGTAAATGAAGTCTTTCACTTGTGTGTAGGCAATCATTATTCTCCAGATCCTCTTGATTGCAGCATTTTTCTGAATTAAGTCATATTTATCTGTGATGAACACCTCTACTTTTGACGTGTAAAATAACACAATACTGCAAATCATACTCCATGAGCCTCATTGTACCGTCCTGGAGTTAATCTATTAGTAAGAATAAATGATAATTTGGTGTATTATGTACTCCGAAAGTCGAGAACCATTGCTGACACTTTTTTCTGTTTGGTTTTTTATTATTTGGTAGGAGCTGAGCATGATTCATCAAAGCAACAAGATAAGGTTGCCAGTGGAAGTGGGTTATCTTCCCTGCCCGCAATGCCTAAGAAATCTGGTGGGGCTCAGGTGAAGTCAACAACAAGTGGCTCATCTAGAGAACAATCAGATGATGATGAAGGTGACGGAGAAACTGAAACAACTCAGAATATGGACCCCGCAGATGCAAAGCGTGTAAGGAGGTACTAACAGGTTAACGTTTTAGTTGCTAATTGCTTGAGAAAGTTGGCAATCATTCAAGATTAAGTACACCACATGGTATTTGTCGTGCTAGGGGGATGACAGCATCTTGATCTACCCTAAAACAAAAATAAATGAAATGGAGAGGAAGAGAGAGAATTCAATGTTCCAAAAACAGAAACAGATTTTTTTTTTTCGCTGAATCGGCATGTCTAATATAGCCTCTAAATCTAGAAGGAGCTCTAGACAACGTGTGTTTTTTGCCACATCAGCAGATAACATTGGAGATAATTTTTTTAAGACACTGTCTAATTTGCTTATGCGGCAATTTTTTTAAAGCAGTCCACATTAGCATCGGAGATGCTTTAATAGATGTAACTCACTTTCAACATTAAAACGGTTCTTGATTTTTGTATGTGGTGTATTTTTTTCTCAATGGCAGTGCACCCATCACTTGCCTTTTAACGGTTTCAAATCTAGTTTATGTTCTAAACTTCTGTGTGATTCTTGATGTACACTATTTTAATAGCAGAATCAGTTTTATAAATTTGTATTGTTTTCTTTTATAGAATGCTTTCAAACAGAGAATCCGCCAGACGCTCGAGAAGAAGAAAGCAGGCCCATTTGACTGAACTTGAGACAGAGGTACATTTCTCAACTCTCATCATCTTCATTTACCTTTGTAATCATATGATCGTGTATTAAGATTTTGCTCATGCTTCAGGTTTCTCAATTAAGAGTTGAAAACTCTTATTTGTCAAAGAAACTCTCTGATATAAACCAAAAGTACAATGAAACAGCTGTTGACAACAGAATTCTGAAAGCTGATGTTGAGACATTGAGAGCAAAGGTAAGGTTAACCGCGGATCTGATAACTACATAGTAATTTACTAAATTTATCTTGTACTTCATGAACTTAGGCACTAGAGACAAACGTTTCATATCATGTATCTTAGTGTAACAATCTATTTAGTGTTCTTGTTGGTCCCCTCAGTTATAGGGATTAAACGAGTCCAAAATGCGGTATAAATATACTCAGAACTCTCTTATCAAGTCTCATGTTGGATTCAGGTTACTTTCACCTCGATAAAGGTATTCATTGGACGTTGAGTTTACATAAAATAACTGATACGTCTTGTCTTTCTTAAACAGGTAAAAATGGCAGAAGAGACTGTTAAGAGAGTAACCGGTTTAAGCCCACCATTCCAATCTATGTCCGAGATATCCACAATGGGCATGCCATCTTTTGCCGGTAGTCCATCGGACACATCAGCAGATGCTGCTGTACCAGTACAAGTTCAAGATGACACAAAGCAGTGCTATTATCGAAGTGCCACATCGACTCATGATCCTAGGTTCCAAAATGGTTTGGTAGATATTACTCCTGCGAATAATGTACAACAGAATGATGCAGCAGGCTTGGGGAACAAGAGGGGAAGAACAGTTTCTATGCAGAGAATTGCTAGCTTGGAACATCTGCAGAAGTGCATACGCGGGGGAGGAGAGCGGCAATGAGCAGTAGAGTGACGAATATTCTTCAACTATTTATAATTTATGTGCATTAGCTGGATAAACACCATATTTAACATTTCCTTAAATGCTTTAACATTTACTTCTCTGGTAATCTTTCCATATTCATTTTTCTTACCATTTTATTTTTATGATTACTAAATAGCCCAGAATGAAAATAAACTAACTTATTTTATCTAATTATTTCTGTGTCTTAATGGGGTAGGATATAAGATTCTAACGCTTTAATTTCTTGTTAAATCCTTTAGCGAAAAACAAGTCATGGTTTCCCTTAATGGTGGGTTGTGTCATAGGTGCACGTCACGTCTCGAGTCCACTAGAATTAGATCATTTCTCAAAATCCATTATTGAAAAAAAAGTCGCGGATGCCCTTAACTGTGCATTTAACATAGGACTGTCTTTTTTCTCCTAGTGCAGCTTTTCCTTCCCCACTGCCATTGGAGCCTCCCTATCTCTCCAAGTCCAACTGTTCATCTCCTTCCTCCACTATTCAGACCCTTAACTGTTTGGCGATTTCATTACACTTGGGATTTCAGCCTTCATCATTTTTCAAATAAATACATGACATCGTTACCATAATTCAAATTTGCAATACACATGACACAAAACAAAACATGGATAAATTTTGTGCGATGTATATTAAAAGCGGTATGCTCACTATTCTTTTCATGCAACTGCATTCTGGTAAATGAAAAAATGAAAACTTGTGATCTCTAATTAACCTTCGAGTCCTCTATGAAATGAAAAAAAGAGACTCCTCTGATATTTTCTCAAGAATTATACATAATTATGTTGACTAAAATATCACTTGATCACTAACTGCTCTGAATGAAATGATAGTATGAATTATTGAGTTTTATGTTGATAACATAATATCACATTTTGGTGCACGTGCCCAGCATAATTCTATATTCATTACTATTTTATTACCAATTTCAGGTTAGTTTGGAGGGATGGCGAAGTAGTGAAGGAATATGCGAAGGGACTTTTGTCTTGATAATGTGACAATTACATTGTCTTTATTTCTTATCAAACTAATTATGAGCCAGTAATTAGTGAAATTTAATTTATTTCCAGAAGCATGCTTTGAAATTTGAATGCTATTTTAAGTTTAATTAATCTAAAGTTTAGCTTTAAGCATTAAATTTAATGTTATTTCCATTATGTTAACAATGGAGATTAAAATTAAATTATAATATATTTTGATAAAAGTTAATGAAATATGTAATTGAAAAGTTGTAAACCATATACCATGTTTGGTTAAAATTAAATGTCGGAAGATGCTACACGTTCATAAGGGTGTACGCTCGGATTTACAATCCCATGGGCCCCTTCATGTGGGGTGGGGGTTTAAACCCGAGTGTACACCCCAACCTCAAGGTGTACAAATATCATTTTTCTTAATTGTCGATTTTAATTTAAATTAAAATCTAAATTTTAATCTCTATCTAACATGGACTTTTATTTAAAATTTGAGGCATTACAAAATTCATCGTCAAGGAAAGATGCTACCATAAAAGTTGGAAGACAACAAATGTCAAGAATGAAATCACAATTAAGTCCATAAATCGAAGACTAATGGTACCATCTTGCCTCTAGAACATCTGCTACAGCATACTTTTCTATTCAATTGCACTAATTTTCTGAGGCAACTAACTATTAACATAACAACCATATTGTAGTAATTTTCACTAGAATATAGGCAGTTTATCGTATCAAATAGCCCTTCGAACCGACCAACAAACTCGGCACGTCAAATTCCATTACGATTACCAACTTAAAAGGTATGGCAGAATGGCTAGAGGCACTGGGCAGTAAGGACCGAAATACAAAAAATAATTTTCAGCTTCGTTTTCTTTCTATATATTATCTAGTACCTTCTAATCTATATGATATATTATACCAAAGGTGCCACAAACAGGCTAAAATGAAAAACAGTTATTACCGACTTGTTATTCCAATAAACATGAACTGAAAATCAACATAGCATGTATATCTGGAAAGTGTACAAATGCCAAAACTCACCATGTGTTAAGCAAGAATTAAGTATATCACTAGATTTTTCTTTAACAAGAAAACATCTCATTGCACTTGTTTTAATGAGAGACAGAGATCCTAATGATGCTTCGATATGAAATAAAAATGTCACCCCTTTTGCTAATTCGAGATTCAGTGATCCTCAATCTTTTTCAAACCTTTCATATCTGTAGTGTCCACCCTGTAGTTGAAGCACACCATAACAAAAATCATCCACCATGAATAAAATTATGAAACATTAAATACCAAATAACACAACACAGTTACGCATTTAAGCAGATTAAGCTTATACACAATGAAGCACAGCATACCTAAAATGTAGGTGAAAATCCTCAATTTTGTGTGCACTATGGGAAGCGTACACACAAAATTTAAAGAGGCTAGCATTGATAGTAAATCTAGAAAAACAGGTTACCTAAAATCACTTAGAATGGAAAAGGGTCCGAGCGTACACACAAAATTTAAAGAGGCTAGCATTGATAGTAAATCTAGAAAAACAGGTTACCTAAAATCACTTAGAATGGAAGTCGGACCCTTTTCCATTCTAAGTGATTTTAGGTTGAAGGTTAACTCACTAAACCAAATAACTGACCTGCTGTTAAACCACGTGATTAACTTAATATTTTTAGGTTCTACACTTGCTAATAACCATATCATATGACCCCCCTGAATTCAAGCCAAACAGCCCACACGCCATCCCATCCAGCATCATCTATCGTGATGATTTCAATCTTTTCACAAATCTCTCAAGGCATCACTTATTCCAATTTAGATCAATTAGCAATATCAAAAAATACAGCCTATAGAGCTTCATCTCTGATCATTTGAAGAATCTTTTCAGTTAGAACATGGTGATAGAAGAACAAATGAATCCAACAAAAAAATGACTTTCAGCTTAATATGCTCAAGTCCTGAGAGGAAAAAGGATAGCAAAATAGATCCTTGATGAAATTTTAGTAGTTCATCAACATGCCAAATCCATTCATAAGACATTCCATGTAAAACATTACCCAGAATTCAATCATCCAACGGAAACATGATTAAGCAAAGAGTAGCAAATAGAAATAAAACGAAAGGGAAAGAAAAGGGAAATGAGACACTTACGTTGTTCCACAGAGAACAATCTTCTGAACTTTTGTAATGTCTGAACCAGATTGATTATCCTCAATGAAAATTGTTAAACTGATTAAGAATAATTAGTCAGAAATTCCATTCTGAAGCCTGAAACTATCAGGTTAGGATGAAAATGGCAAGAGACAATGAACATACCTGCGAACATTTTGAAACTTAACATACTTCAAGATAACTGGTTTTCCCTGCAGGGATGCAGTACATTTATTTAGCGTGATATGGTGACAATTTTGACTATAACAACTACCGCACTTAAGCACTGAAAGTTACCTTGAGATTATCTTCTGACAAAACAACAGTGTCACTTGGAGGGTAGTCATTGACATTGCTGCATATATCAACAATTCTCTTTTAATATCAGAAGAAAGCAAGCAGTTAACAAAGGCAAGTCCAACCAAAAAATAACCTAAAAATAAATAATTAAACTTCAAACATTACCTAAATCCCATATGCTCCTTGTTAGCAAAAAGTTTAACAGTTTTAGGACCTGGAAAATAACCAGCACTCGGATTTGAATTAAAACTTAAAATCAATAGCTGATTAAAGATCCAGAAACAAAGTGCTGTCAGATAACTGTAAGAATAAACTCGGACCATTTGCAAAGGGGATTGGCCAAAGATGCAATCAAATCAAAGAGAACAGATAACATTCATCCTATCATGGGATGAGTAAGCAGGGTACTGAGTGAGAAAATGAGAGTGTGTCGGGATGACATGAACAGAAATAAAAAGTCAGTACATAGAAGACAAATGTAGAAAACCATGAGATGGTTGTCATTACTTATCTTCTGTGTATAACTATAAGAAAACGAAAGGATCAATAACAATTACACATTATTTCCATTCTATACCCAATTAATCAGTCACAGAATAAGACAGCTTGGAAATAAAAGGATATTGTAGGCATAAAAGTATCAGATTTACAACACTATTAGGCCTATCCTTTCCATCCTCATCCCCTCCTTGCTCTTCTCTCCCCATTAGTTAAATTAGAATACCAAACTTTCCTACTCTCCTTCTGCTCCACCCTTCCCTTTAATCCATAATGTAAAGAGGGCATCATAGGCAACCTGAAACTTAGTCTGTGAACTAATATTTCAATAGTGATATTATGCTTTAATCTGGCCACAAATTCTCATATAATCTTACCTGATTTGTTTACTCTTTCTTTCATATGAAACCTATATCATATGTTATTTCGTTAAATCTCAAATCCTTGATGTCCAGAGATTCTACACAGCTGCTAAGCTAGAATGAGCAGGTAACAAGAACAAATAAATAAGCCAGTTGACTCACATGATCAATCAACAAATTTATTGGATGAAAATCCATAAATCGGGACTCAGATGCTACAGAAGTTGAAAGTTGAGGATCTAAAGGCCAAGAAAGTTGAATGGTAAATGTAGGTGAAAACTTCCCTAAATATTATTAGTTAACTGTTTCTGTTATATGATAGAACAGTAGGCTTAGTTGACAAAATAATATTGCCAAAATAAATTTCAAACAGAAATTCACGCAATAATATCGTCAGAGAAGTCCAGCAGGTGATTGAAATGTGGCTTTCGTAATACATGTTCTGGTATATAATTAGCAGTAAAAAAGTAGAAATCTAGAAATAAAGCAGTTACCTTCCTCCTCAGGCCCTTTAATGACAATAGAGTGCAGTTTAATAACTTGAGTAAATGGAATATAAATCAATAGCTGCTCATCTGCATCGCTTTCCAAATTCAAACTCTCATCTTCTCTGTAACCCTGATTCAATAACAAAAAGAATGAATTAGAAGATAATAATGATGCAACTGGATCCAAACCCAACTAATACCCGAAAGGAAATGGAAAAAGAAATGGAAAATTAAAAAAAAAAAGGATGATAGAAAGAGTAATGTTTCTTTCCGAACATAATGATAAAAAAGGCTTATGCTTAAATTAATGAATAGAAAATACAAATCCAATTAGGAAATCCCCATATTGGAGTGACACAGAGCCTCTCAATTCAATACATCCATCCAGAGACTCAAGTTTCCCCTTCATTCTCTACTATCTGCTTTACAAAGTAAACTGATCTTGAATCTCGTATACATTTTAGTGATCCTTGGACGACTACAATCCAATCTAGCTCATAAACTCTTCCTACATATCCTTTTCAAAACATCAAGTTCCTTTTAGTCCCCATCTTCAATTAGATATAGAAGAATACAGAAAATGCCTCCCAAGTTAACAAGAATATTTTTGAAAATCTGGCATTTAAATGCAGATACCAATGCATAGAAGAAAAAAATGATCTGAACAGTTCAGAGCTCATGTGGAGATCATGCCAAACAGCTTGTGATGTTTGTTAATGTCTGTTGTATCCACATTTAACCATTCCAATTATTCCCCCAAAAGACAGTTTTCAGGAAAAAGTAAAACAGATTGTGAGTTGTGATGTAGTATAATTGTGACCAATTTAACAACCCTGGTTTGGCAACGGCAAATGTCGCATTAAAAAAATTTAATTAGTCCAAATTTGGGACAAATCTAGTTCCAGTTTTTGGGCACCAATCTACATCAAGGCATTATTAGTTCATACCATTTTGACACTAAAATCAATGATTAAAAGAATTTATAAGGACCTAATCACTGAACTCTAAACTGTTAACTGAGTCCAAATGCCAAATGATATAAACGTGTAACCCATTTATTCTAAATTAGTTAAATTATGAACAGTCATCAAGGGTTTCAAACCTTCATCAGTTTAAAAGGTTCATGACTTGTTTGTCTGCATATTCAATACCTGCTTTGGTCATCAAAGATCTTTTTTTTTCTTAATTTTGGTGTTCTTTCTTGGAAGAACAAACAAGAAACTGATTCACTACTCTGCTATTGTCTCTGCGTATTACATCAGTTTTGATCTTATAGTTTCCTTGGATTACTATAGAATGGTTATTCTCTCCTGATTGGCTTATCAACCCTCTTTTCTCCTTCCCAACCAACAAGACAGTGCTCCCAATACTGCTCCAAACACCATTACAATTTCTTGGTCGAGCGACCTTTACTTAAAACACTGCAATATAGCGCCTTAAAACTCAATTTCCTCTAATGGGACTTACACAGTTTTGTCGCTATGAAGTTTGAGATACGAAACAAATATAAGAAAAAGGGAAAAGCCATGGAACTGCTTAATTGTTGGTTGAGTCTACATGAACTCACAAAATATGGTAGGGATCTTGATCGATTCATAATTCTAGTATTATTATTTTAAAATTTGCAACAGAAACAACTATGTTTTATAAGAAATTTGATGGAAATGGATGCTGATAGCCTAAGTTCTCAGCGCCAAAACAAGAAAGATAGTCCTATTAACATTAAGATTCTTCCAATCAAGTAATCCTCACAATTTAGCAAACAATACTTTACAAAATCTAGAAAAACGAGTATGCAGCGATTAGAAGGCTCCTTCCAGAATAGTTGCAAAACATACCTTCACCTGACACCTAATAATTAAGAACAACCTTTTTACTAGGATACCTATTTCTTTTATTTATGCATTTTAGACGTCGAGCGAAAATGTTCTTTTAAAATCCACAGTTAGATAGATGCTCAAGCAAAAAGAAGGAGCAATCGATGCACCGCAAGAACCCATAATTTTGGGGCATTCTATTCCATTCGAAGCCCCAATTTTGTCAATAAGCTCGAAACCCTTAATTTCAGAAAGGGTGGAGAAAAATAGGATAAGCATTCTATTTATAAATTAATTAACCAATGAAAAGACCCTAATCGTGAGAAGAGAATTCAATATTTTCAATTATTAAAAATCACCTGTTTGAGAGCATTCGAAAGAGAATTACTGCTGCTTTGATTTAAACATTCCACACCCGACCAGTACACAAAGTCCAGTAGATCAACCTACACACAGAAACATCGTCAAATTTACAAGATTAAAAGTCAAAACTGCAAAAAAAAAAGTGGAAAAAGAAGATGTATAAGAACTTCAAGCAATAAGGAATCAATGTTACCTGACTTCTTTGAATGACAGAGGCTGATTCGGCTGACATGGCTAATGACAGATAGATAACAGGAGAAAATGACTAGATTTAGTGGGAAATATATTTGAGCTATTTGTATGCAGAAAATGAAAATAGCAGAGAAATTCGTGAAGTCCCTTTTCAGGGATGATAAACAAATTTGGTCCTCTAACGTTTAGGAAAATTTCATTTTAGTCATCTAACTTTTTCTCTACCAAATTAAAAGCGAATAATTAAGAAATTAGAAAAACGATCCTCTTCACTGAAAGATCAGGCAAGAGAGGAGCTCAGTCCAAATTCCACACCCACCTCTCATTTTCGCTTTCCCATGGCAACCACCTTATCCCTCCTCCGCCCCACCTCCCTCTCCTCCGTTAACCACCGCAATGCCACAGCCATCTCCAACCGGCGTCTTAGTCTAGGCTCTTCATCCCTTAACCTGCGGAATCCTTCTAAATTCGTCATCAAAGCCCTCTCCACTCCTTCAC
>CAIGRB010004933.1:0-10297 GCA_903798255.1 Fraxinus quadrangulata | reverse complement strand
CACCACCACCACCACCACCACCACCACCATTATTGTCGCCGCCACAACCAAAGCTTGTACCACCATCAACTGCAAACACATCCAACAAAACTCACCTCATAAAATAACTAGCAGTGCCAGTGCCAGTGCCACTGCCTCACCAGCATCGCTAACATCACCACCACCATCTTTAAAAACAGGTTGGTGTGTAATTTCCACTTGATTTTTTTATTTTAGTGGGAGTCCAAATTTTGAAAAACCTACCCCATTTTCAGCCCAAATCTAACCATTTTTAAAGCCCAATTAAAACTAGAGAAAACTACGTAATCACCTAGATTTAAAAATACAATTTCAACTTGACAAAACCACAGTGGATCTGAGTTATTTTGCTCACTAGTGAGGTAGCAAAATGTGGACTTGCCAAGTCATCGATTAGATCTAAAATATCGATGAAGTGACAAGACCACATTTCCTGCCCACTATATACATATAGGAATGATCTAGTGAGTATCGGTGTTCATCTTATGTTAATCATCGATGTCATATAAATTCATTGGTGAATTTTAAACTTAATTTAAATGTTAAGGTCCGATTTATTTTATTGGTTATAATCACTCAATAGTTGGTTCAGATCGCTTTTCATCTTAGTCCCACCACCACCAATACCACCAAAAAATACCGATGTCACCTCACCTCACCACCACCCGCATAACGACCATTGCCTCCAAGCACACCACACACCGCACACACCATCGCATACAGATCCGTACACACGCACCACACAGATTCGAACACACCGCAATCCACCACAACTACAACCCAAAACAACAACCCAAATGAAGGTAGACACCAAATGGAGAAACCAACAGAGCAAAAATCAAAAGCGGCAGAGACCATGGAGTTAAAACAGAACAGGGGCATGAAAATCTCTACACTTAAATCATTGACTGAAGATACACTTAAATCATCGACTGGAGATATAAGTTCAGATTCAATGCACATATTTGGTGGCTGCTACAAATCTGGCCTCTCTACTATTCGACACACTCGATTCCAACCAATTACACAATTTCTCCTCCGCAACCCTGCCAGCAACCACCATGCCTCTGCTTGCCGCCTTCGTCAAACCTTATACATAGATTAAAAAAAAAAAAAATGGTGCAAAAACTAGAGGGAGAATTGAAAATGGCAAGATGATGTAGATAGAGAAAAAGATATCTAATTTTAATTAATGAGTGTTATTAATAATATATGTATTTAAATATAAATCAGGTTATAAATAATTATAACCTGATTTATGAAAGATTAAATTTAAAATCTGACTAGTGAAATGTAAACTTTAAAATAGGCTCAGATGTAGTTTCCTATTCTAACTAATTGTTTACCTGCCAACCCAACACAATCCAACGTAAAGGTACAAACTCTTGCCCCAAATTCTAATTCTCATTTCTTATCTCCCCATCTTGTTCAATTGGAACCCAGAAACCTAAATCTATTTCAACATTCAAATTTCTATAGGACATTGATCGGCTCCAACCCTAGTCCGACATCGGCCACAACATAAATGCAGGTAAACTTGTACAATCCACAAGGTTTTCAATTTCACTTCTTCGTATGACCGAGTTTGGAGAAAAAAACGAGTTTTAAGAAGTGGGGGCAAAATATACTTTGGTATTCAAGAATATTAATTAGTAAGGTTCAACGACAATATAAATATCTTCTCTTCTTCTCTCCTTTCTTCTTCGTGATTTTTACTCTCCTCTTCTTCTCTCCTTGGCTGATTTTACCAAAAAAAAAAACAAAAAATTAAAATCTTCCATCGTTCTTTTTTATTTGATACATATAAATTAATTTCAATTGTGTTTCAAGCTTTCTAATATTTGTAATCAAAATCTCTTTCGTCCCGAGAAAAGGCGAAATGTAGTCTAGCGGAACAGGCTACTGCCGCACGATGTCCCTTTTTGTACTAAGAAGAAAGGTAACCCGTGAAACCATGATTGGAGAAAAATTAGCAGTTCACTATGCTCTGATCCATCTATGTAGTTGATTTGTTAAAAAATGCCACATTTAACGTTTGAAGACCTTCATTTTATGTTTGTTAAAAGACATCATCCACAATAAATAAAAAATTTCTACTTCTGGGTAATCATGAGATGGTAAGGCCATCTTCATTCCATGTCACCAAATTAGTGCAACTTTCACACTATTTTATAAAGTCTACTTCAATCTATTACACCAAGTATTTTCTTATGTTTTAATTCTCAATAATTAATTTATTTAAAAAAATATTTAATTATAAATTATATTACCACTAACATAGCTAAATAAAAATTCTATTTAATTAACTAAAATATTACATTTAACACACAAATAAAAAAAAAATACACATAATAAAAAAACTCACAAAAGAAACACGAAGAACAACTAGTTTTTAGAATGACGAAATGGTGACTGAATTTTATTCATTGTACAGGCCATCATATATATTATAATTAAGGAATTTAGGCTCTGTCTCCTCCTTGAAGTTAATAGTAATTTGAGTTGCCATACATTGTTGCTAGCTTCAAACACTTAGAATCAATTCCCCTTCTTAAGATCATTGCCTGCAATAACATGTACACAGTTAAATAACTGGATAATATATAAATTTCTTTTAGTTGTTCACTTGACTGTCACACAGCAAATGTATCACTTATGCATTTCAAAGAAAGGTAGAATCTTCCTTTTTAAGGAAACAATCCAAGGTCAAATCATAATAGCTTACTTGATGAGCCATTTTACACTAAGCCTCCATTTCGATACAATTTATAAATTGGTTTATAAATTCAAAGTCAAAATCAAATAGTAATTTTAACGGCACATTCATAACTACTAATCATTAATATCTACATATTTTGTGAAACCCGCTACTCTTCCTCTTACTATTCATTTTTACAAACCTTCAGAAATTTGACAAACAAAGGCTAAAATGTGCAAATAATTAATTAAGAACATACAAGACTTGGGAAATAACTTACGATATGAGAGAATAGCAAACGTAGCCTGTATGATGGTGAGCACAAACAACATAATGGCAGCAATGACTGAGCTGGTTGTCCATGGATTGCCGAAATATTCTCGCTTTAATGTTGCCAACCATCTATTCCTTCTTTTCGCACAATGATCATGTGCACTGGAGATAATATTAGAATATGGAAACTGATCAGAAGTCATGATATTCTTGCTTAGCTGGTTTATTACACGGTAAACCATTTCATTGCTTCTCAAAGAGTTTATAATGATTCCAGAACGTTGCAAAACTTTTGCATCTTCAGGGGAATGGACGAGACAATGCACGAAGAATACATAGTCTGTCACATATTTCCGAGGACTGTCTGTGTTGTAGTGCTCATATGCAATCACGTTTCGAAACAATGATTCCGTTGAATCAGAAATTTCCCATTTTGGAATCTTCATAACTTTATTTTCGAATTCAATATGAAACAAACCATCTGATTCTGACTTTTGGAATGAAATCCCTGTCTTCTCAAGCTCTGCAGCTGAATCTATAGTATGTAGATATTCATAATCCCTATGAGATAATATTCTATAAGATAATCTATCTGCAAATGAAGAACATTGGAAGTGATGTACAATGCCAAGAAGATGGGGACCATTAATAGGGGCTTCAAAAATATCACCCACTTTCACTTTCACTAGGAAAATGCCATTTCGCAGTAAAGGCCATAGTAGATAATTGACGTTGTCTTCATTATTGATCTTGATCTCTCTGAACAAACGATCAACGATGAAAAATGGAATCTGATTCTCAAATACCATTAGATCATGAAGCAATTGACTTTGTATATGTCCATACTGGAAAATAGGGTCATCTTCGTCCCTAGAATTTCTGTGTTGAACCATATAAAGAAATTCGATGATAAAACAACCATCAAGAATCAACATTTGCACGAACTTATCTTTATCAAGTTGGATGTCTTCAGCATAACATTTCCGCGCCCTGTCTTCTAAGTGTCTTATTGTGGTAACATATCTTTCTAAACTTGACCCTTTTCTTCTTTGAAGAAACAGCTTTAGATACCTGACTTTGTGTTGCTCCATCTTTTGCAAGTTAGGTTTATTGTGGTGAAATGGGCCAATGGCTATTATTTGTGGATCATAAGCCTCTGGATTTATGCTGCGTAAATTGTCACCGACTTTAAACATTGAGGGCTTTGAAGGTGTAGAAGACAAGTTCTTAAGCATATTATTAATGTTAACAGTAACACTGTCAGCTCTTCTCTCAGGCATTTTTAACTGTTTGGGGAAATCAATAAGCGTTTAATGAGTTTTGAACGTTTATTTTGAAGAAAAATGAAAATGGAGTGAAATTGGGGATTTGGGGACGAGACAAACAAACAAAATGTCCAATCCCTTTCAATTTTCAATTATACATGAGTCACGGGCCAGCAAATTATATTATTTAAGATCAATGGTCCATATTGTCTTAAATAATTCTTGACATCATATTTCAAATACTTGATGACATATTTAAAGCTGGCATGACTTGATGTCATCAATTGGTAATGTGCTCAATAATGTTACAGGTACATGATTGTTTATATTTTAGTTGACATTCCCCTTACGTGACACAATTTAGACAATGATGTGAAATGTTGCTGAAGAAATCAAAGGCTTGTCACGTGTTTTATACAACGTGAAAATGTCGTAAATGTGCAGTGTCAAATTTTGTAATATAGTTATAAGATGGAAATGTCGAACCCATAGGGATTGATGTTTGAATTCCACTGAATACTATAATTGTATAGTTATCTACTGTATTTAGACACTCAAACTTGGACTCAAAGTATTTATACTAAATTAACGTGGTTGTGTGGCAATTCAAGTAAAATAAGGCAAATTATAGGAGAGTTATCAATGTAGAAGGCCTATGGAATGATTTTACCTCACTATCAATTATGATTCAATTATTTCTAGCTATTCTAGTCAATTCTTCATGTTTGAAAGCAAGAATTCTAATATATTTCTCTCCTCCCTCTCGAGTGCCGGAAAGAAAATAATTCTAAATTTTAATTTTAATATTTCTATTCCGAATTAAAATCAAAGATTTGTTAAGTTCCTAATTCTTTTATGGAGTAAGCTTCATAGATTCTATACCCTCTCTCGAAACCTACAAAATCTATGTTGTGTCAATCTTATGATCACGCCTAAATTTTCATCTCTCGAGTGTCAGAATTGACTAGTATCTATTCGTTCAATTATTGATTAGATAATTAAAATCATTAATTTCGTGACACAATCAAACATATGTGGAAAATCAAACATAAATAAGTATGAAATAATTAAACCATAATTTTAAGTTCGGCTACATCAAACCCTAGATAATTAAATTAGTTTATGAAAAAATGAAATGACATAATAAAATCTGAAATAAAAAGCATGAAGAAGAAAAGAGTAAGAAAAAAGTGGTTTTGCCTCTACAATCTCCAAGCTGCCCGGTTCCCTGTCTTTTCTGTTTTTTTTCCCCTTCCAGCTCTCTGTGCGTGAGTGCGTATAATATATTATCTTTCCTCCCAGCCACCGCTGTTGACTTCCAGCCAAACTCCTATTTCTTCAAACTTGTTTTTATTTTTATTTTTTATACCCAGGTATCCCAGCTTACGCCAGACTATATCCTGGATCACCCATCACCGGCCCCTCAGCAATGGGCGGAAGTAAATCGCGACTCAAACTTGTTTTTTATTTTTATGCATGTGAATGTGTATGTAAATATGGCCCCCGTTTGAAACACATTTTTTTTTCATTCTTCATTTCAATCATATATTCTATCAATAAAATAATATTACACATAAATAAAAAAAATCTCATTACTTTTTAACCACGCAATCTTTCATCAATTACTATTTAAAAAAAAAATTTCACCCAAAATGAGTATCATGGGCATAATATATCCAACAACCAATTGTATATATTTTCCCTTCTTTTTCTGCGTGCTTGCCTGCGTGTATGATATATCTATCAATTCACAGCAGCCACCATAGTAAGCAGCCATGTTGTTGTTGATTTAAACTTTCAAGTGCAAGTTCATTGAGGCCCTATTAATTTCAGTGTCCAATTAAATTAATTCTTGCTTTTAAGTCCTCGTACTTTGAATCTCGTACAATTTAGTTATTTTCTCAAAATTTTGCTAATTTTATCCACCTATATAACAATATCAAAACACACATTAAAACGCTCTAAAACTCGTAGGAATTAATTAAATATCAAGTTTAGATATCGTCTAAACTATGAGTGAAACACACTAATCAGTGATACAATTTAGACAATGATTTGAAATGTTGCTGAAGAAATCAAAGGAGATGATTGTGCGATGTAGAAAGAGTGTCAATCATGATATCAGCAGAATGCACGTTTAAAAACAATTATGCTAGTTATACATTTTTGGGTTACATTGTGGATGACATGCCCATATGTGGATGAAATTTGACCTTTGATTGAAAAAAGTGGTGTTAAAATTAGTGTACAAAAAGTCGTCACCTCATACAATGTCAAACTTGATGTACATATAGCAAAATCGTATTAAAAATTTGAAATAATAAATATTTAATTTTGACACATTCTGAAAAAATTCTTATTTTTCTTACATTCAAAATATTAAATATTTTTAATACTTTAAAAGCAACATAGCCCCTGTTTGAAACTTTTTTTTTTTTCATTCTATTTTTCATTCTTCATTTCAATCATATTCAATCAATAAAATAATATTACACATAAATCCAAAAATTCTCCTTATTTTTTAACCACACAATCTTCTATCAATCACTATTCCAAATTTTTTTAAAAACCCAAAATGTGTGTCAAACAGGGGCATTAAAAGTAACTGCTTGTGAGAACTAGTTTATTAAAAATATATATACATTTATACTATTTTTATCTCAAAAAGAAAGAAAAAAAAAACAATAGATATCATCCCTTTTATTTGGTACATAGAAAATGCAAAAATATCCACCATGACATCTAAGAATTATATTAACAATAAATATATACAGTTGTACACATCTTGCTTTCATACACATAAATATAGAACTTAAATTTTCAAACATGCTAACGTGACAATACATCATTGAACATTTTAAAATTAAACAATTTTTCCTCAAATCATCTTTTAACACCACATCAAATGTCAACAAGGATATACACTTAGAATGTACATCTAATATCATTCTAAATTTTTTATATAAAGATGTAGAAATTAGTAGTGCTTTGTTTTGTCGTGGTGCTAAGGGTATGATGGAAGTAATAAAGATTAAAGTGTGTATAGTCAACTCTGATTTTTGTTTAAAAGGCCTATTCTTAATAGTTTTTCGTTAAAGAGCCTATACAATATATTATTATAAGTTTTAAATATTCTTTACTTGAAATGTTTAAAATGTTCAATTTAAAATCAAAGTTAAAAATTGAACTAAACCCCAAATCCCCAATTTCACTCTATTTTCATTTTTCTTCAAAATACACATTCAAAACTCATTCAACCCTAATTTATTTTTCTTTCAATGCATTATACCAAAAAAATTCGTTGCATTAAGTGATTACATTTTCAAAATGACAATAATTCAACAAAAAAAAAAAAATCAAAATCAAAGTGTGCAAATTGATTTCCTTAAACAAATAATTAAAGATAATCTTGAAAGTATACTTTATAAGTTGCAAATTATGATTTTTCATTATTTTACATGTCTCCACTGTTTAACTATATTATAACATTTTAAACTAATTTAAATGGCAATTACCCATTTTAAACAATAAAATGATGTTTCTATCTGTTTGATATATGTTTCTATCGTTAGTTGTTGGAATTTATACTAGAACATAAGGATATTCTACGAAATAAATGGGAAATAAGGAAAAATTTAATTTAATCCAAATTTTGAAGACCTAAAAAGAATTTTTTTTTGTGACAAATTCAAATTCAAATCTTAATATTTATGTATTACATCATACAATCATAAAAATGAAAGAAGACAAATTCTTTGGCACCACGGTTGATTCAAAGTTCTTATTATAATGACCAATACGTGTGTCCGTGAGTAATTACACCACGCAAGAAATAAACTTAACTCAAATTCTATTAAATTTGTTTAGATGAGATAGAAAAACTCAATATCTTAGTTCGTTTGACTTACTCTAATCTTCTACGATATTTCAAAATATAATTGACAAGTTTTAAAGTGAAATCGAGAACCCGTGCTCCAAAATGGCATGCAACCAATTCAAACAATTGGCTGTCGTTTTAACGAACTCCACATCCGTTTGACTTTATATTACCTCATGGGTTCATAAGAAAAGATTGAAGACACATTCTCACTATCTTTAGACACCGATTGATACAAATTCCTTACTATAATAACCAATAAGCGTATCTCGTAAGTAACTACACTACACATGATATAAAGCTAAATCAAATTCTATTAAATTCTCTTTAGATGAGATAACAAAATGCAGTACTTTAGCTGGTTTAACTTATTAAAAACTTCTACAATGTTTCAAAATATGACCTACAAGTTTCGGANCTTCCATTTGATACAAAGTCAGATTTTGTGAAATTATGGACAATATAACAGAAAAGGGAAATGCCATATAGACCATTAATTGGAGAAAATAACTTCATTAATTCATATTATTGCCAACATATATTTCTATATCTTACAGCTAAGAAAAATTTATATTAAGTGATAAACAATTCTAATATGAGAAACATATGCTAATTGATTTTCCAATCCAATTAGATGCAAAACACTTCATAAAATTAACTTGTGAGTGAATGGGTAATTTTAAATAAAAATATATACACTACATAACTAATTCAAATTTTGAAAAACTTCTTTGAAAACAAATTTGTTTGAATTGGATGGTACTCCATCTCGATCGCAACAAAGAATTTTCAATCCCGAACAGTTTGTAACTCTAGACACTGCAACATAAAGTTGGCCAGGACTGAAAACAGGCTTTTTCAAATAAAGTCCTACATGCGATAGTGATTGGCCTTGACTTTTGTTAATAGTCATAGCATATGACACTATCAAGGGATATTGCCTTCTTTGAAACTTAAAAGGTAGTCTTGGATCTGATGGAGTTAACGTTATTCTTGGAATGAACACTTTATGTCCTGCATTACTTCCGGTAATGACCTTAGCTTCCAAAACATGCTTTCCAAGTTTTGTTATAACAAGTCTAGTCCCGTTGCACAGTCCAGCAGAGTGATCAATGTTTCTTAATAACATAACAGAAGTGCCAACCTTCAACTTCAGCTCATGATTAGGAACACCCGAGCATCTTATTCCATTCAAGAATTTCGAAGTATGTAGATCATCTAGTAAATCAATATTGGAATCTGATTTGGAAGCTGTATCGGAACTTAGATAAGTTGTTCCCTCTGTTTCATCGAGAGAGACCATGTACTCATTGATTGTTTCAACAACCTCCAGAGTTGGGGCCAAGATGGCTCTTTCTTGCAAATACAAAGGGTCGCTGACTCTTTCTGAAAAATTTGGATATGTACTATCCACTATTGATTCAACTAAATCTTCTCTCTCTTTTATCAGTAAATCATTAGGTATTTCAATCGAAACATGCCCATCATTTGGCCCACCAATTGTACCATCTCCAATATTTGAAATCCAGTCTGAAAACGCCTTTAACTCTCCTAGATCAATGTTTGAGTTCGGACTTTGGAGCCTTATGTTCTTCGTCAATTTCAAAACTTTGCAATGTTGCCATAAGTAGGAAGAATTAATAGTTGCAAGAACGATATCTTGCCTGGTACCCTTTGGAATGACATGTAATATTTGTCTGAAATCTCCTCCAAAAACAATGGTTTTACCTCCGAATGTTTGTATCAAGCTCAATAGATTGCTAAATCTTAATATATCTCGCATAGTCTTGTCCAGAGCTTCAAAACAATACTTATTCATCATAGGAGCTTCATCCCAAATGATAAGATCAGTTTTGATGATTAGCTCCACAAGAGGACTGCCTTGTTTAATGTTGGAGGTTGAGTCCTCGGTGGGAATAAGAGGAATGGAAAACCTGGAGTGAGCTGTTCTACCGCCCAGTAAAAGAAGAGATGCTATACCACTTGATGCAACGGTTAGTACAATCTGTCCCCTTTATCGTATTGTTGCAGATAGTGTTTTCCATACAAATGTTTTTCCTGTACCTCCATACCCATAAAGAAAGAATACTCTACCTTTACCATTATCAACTGCATACATTATTGTTTCATAGACGGTCCGTTGCTGACGCAGAACGGAAGTTCTAG